>JAPYZD010005901.1:0-10758 GCA_030522725.1 Ichneumoninae sp. B BG-2022a | reverse complement strand
ATTTTTCTGTGATAATGCATCCCGGTTCTATTTCTTAATAGCGGTCGGCGAAGGATTTCATTGGTACAGGAGGATGTTACAAATGACCCCACTACCCGTTACAATTGACCTCACCGCGGCCCAAATTCTTACCGAATTTTGTTTGTGTTTAAAGGGGCGGTGTTCGCAATTCCGTGCTACTTTCTCCTTGACATTTTTTAACTAAATACCTAAGACTAGGTTAATGGTACACCATTGCATCCGACTTTTGCATCCGAAAGAATTTGATCCTTTGATTTTACAAAATGCACCTCAATTAATTAAACACGTTTCGAAGCACGTGACGCGTCTTCAGAGAGTCATAGAAAATGACTTCCGGGACTTCGACGGTTTCGAAACAGTTCCGGAAAATGCGAACTCGGCAGTCACGTCGACGAAGCCTCGTACTATTATTTAATTATTATTTAATGGCTTCGTCACGCGAGGCTAGCGTGTTGTATCGTGAATTGAAATTCGTTGGTAGGCGAGACCACGTGAACGACATAATGATCGTCGCGTCTTTGATGCCTTTTCCTCCTGTTTTCCCGGTGCCCGTTGCGAGTCTTCGGTTGCTCTTTCGATTTTCGATCGTCGCACTCGCGGTCAGATTCATCGCAGCGCTCGTCGGGGCCAAATCACTCCGTGGCGAGTCTCGATGATAAAATCGATGACTCGCGACGACTCCGTAAAATTTACTGAAACTCCTCGGAACAGCGATAACGAAAATTCACCAATTTTTCGTCAAATGTTTCAGACGCGGTGGTCTTATAGATCGGAAAATTGCTCCTAATTATTCTCATCGTCATCTCGTTGGTTTCTTCTGTTCTCCCTCTTTCTAATAAGTTTTCATTGGTTGGTGAATGACTTCTGAAAAAAATCAATTAAAAACGTGTCTTAGATGGTTTCTGCTCTGAAAAAAATTCGCTTGGGGGCTGCCAAGGAAAAAAATGTTTGTTTCAATTCTACTTTCAATTACAATTCCATACGATATTGAAACAATGACGGCAAAACTCATTCCCCGTCAAGGTGAAGCGTTTTATCGTTTCAATCCGGTATAAAATTGTGCGAATTGAAAGTAGAATTGGAACAAAATTTTTTTTTCATTGACAGCCCGCAAGCAACTTTTACTTGAATCAATTATATTTCTTTTTCATTTTTTTAAGGAAAGTCTGACTTCGCATAAGTTCGACAACAATAAGAGAAAATTGCAAGTACTTCTTGATGGTGTAAAAATCTGAAAAAAATCATGTATACTAAAGGTACTAAGATTAATTTTGCATAATAAAAATAGCAAAATGTTATTAACAAATTCATCAAAAAGTTAATTGGTTAACAAATTACCCGGCAACAATTTTTCAGATTTATACACCATCAAGAAGTACTTGCAATTTTCTCTTATTGTTGTCGAACTTATGCGAAGTCAGCGCGCAGCGAAACTCCCTCCTTAAATCCTTAATCCTAAGCTCAAATCAAATTATTGTTCTGCAGGAAAAAAAGTCCGATAACATCAAATTTGACAATCTTGCGTTGCAACAAAAAGCAATTTAGTACAAGAAAATTTGCGATTTCATTGTCTGTTTTGGCTCTGCAAACAAACTGGCTTATTTTTTTCTTGCTTCCGAGGAAACACAGTCCTTCCGTTCGGTCTTAATTTTTTCAGTACACAGTTCGACCGTGGGGAATGAGGCTTGATACTGTGTGCCCCGATAATTCTTGATACTATCGGCAATATATCTTCCTATGGAATGGGCATTTGGACCCGATGCACCGACAGATGCATCTTCAACATCCCTCGAGTAAAAGACCATCTTTGCTCTACGGCTTTGGCGACCGAAGAAATCGGGACTCGACTTTTCCGGGTCAAGAGGGATTGCCGGATATGAAACGTAACACCCTGAGTAGCAAAATCATACCAGTATTATTTATTTATTTATTTATTTATTTATTTGACGGGGCAAGCCCCGTTATACAATATAGTGTGCACGCATAGGATAGTAATATGTGTATATTACATATACACATATGTTATTACATATATGTAATAACATATGTTTTACCCTGATATAGGTCGGTATAATTTTACCGATGTGTAATGCGGTGCAATTTGACTCTATGTCTCATCATTCGAGGTCCCGATTCCATATGCTCGTATTGATTATTATGTCATATCAGTGATTTTATCTCCAGATTTATCTCCATCTCGTCACGCATTAATTCGTTGTACATTTTTCACCCTCAAATTCTTTTTCATTCCTCGAATTCAATGAGAAATCTCAAGGTCTCGTTCACGACTCTTATCGATCGTTCCTCGTGGAACACGACGCAATACTACGCTTCCACAGAGGAATTCTTGGAAAAAAATATTTAATTTTGTGGATTTTCTTTTTTACAGATTTTTTCAATTTTAATATTTTTAATATTTTAAATTTCGATAACTGTAAATATTAGTCTCTACATTTGTTAATTTTTTTTAGGTGACCCGCATTACCTCGACTATTGAATCCAGCCTCATTTAATCTTTGAATTGTTGGAAAAATATTTAATTTTGAGAATTTTTCTTTACAGATTTTTTAAAGTTTCGATAACTGTAAATAATTAGTCTCTACATTTGTTGATTTTTTTTAGGTGACCTGCATTACCTCGTCTGTTGAATCCAGCTTTGGTAGGTTGAATCCAGCTTTGGTGTGGTGGTAAATCGAACAGTGACAAAGGACGAGAACAGAAAGGTGGAAAAGTTTTTTTTCGCAAACTCGATCAGGTGCGTTGTTTTACACGTAACTATCGCACTCTTCGTCTCTTATTCGAGCACCGAATTACTTGAACTCCTTGTGGACTTTTTTTGTCGGTCTCCTTCGATCCAATATCGGAGTTCGTAACTTGGCTATAAAGTATCGGGGTGTTTCCCTTGTGCGCCTGTAGCGGCGAACGAAAAGTGCATACAACGGTGTGAAGGAATTAGCGGAGATAGAACGACGAGAAGAACCGGCGAGAATGGCGACTATCGGATTGCCGGTAACACTGCAATCCTCGAGAAAGGAAAAACCATGTGGGGCGGAATTGAAGAGCTAAGAGTGATTGAAAAAGGGTTTCATACGGACAGGCTAAAAAATCAAACGCGAAATTACATCCACAGAACACCGACTAACTGGGGTCGGGTTAACCGGGAAGCGAATTAACCGTGCTTATTCCGAGGTTTTTTTTTTTTTTATGCTCGGAGCAAACCAAAGTCACTGATTAACTTTAAAAAAACGAGCTTACGTACTATTAATGAGAAAAAAATAACCAAAGCTTTACATTCTAGTACACACTATTTAACAATTAAGTGCAAGTTGTACCAAATGTCATCGTAACTGATCAAAATAAAGTTGTATTATTAGCCATTATTGACTTATATACTTTCGCTGTCTAGTTCGGATCAGCGGGGCTTTCGATTATCCGAGGACTTCTCGGTCAATCGGGGTTCTACTGTATTTTTAGTTCGGACAGTCATCTGCTATTTTATTTCTTACCGTGTGTCTTTAATTAAATTGTTTCGTTACTTTGTGGATAATGTCCGATATAAAATTAACGAATTAACGAATTAACGAATTAACGAATTAAACGAATTAAACGAATTAAACGAATTAACGAACTAACGAATTAAAATTAACGAATTAACGAATTAACTATTAAAAATTAACGATTGACGTAATTTGCCCCGGAAGAACAGCCTTTCCTCATTACCCGAGCATTCGATCATCCGCGTCAATGAGTGGCCCACGGGTCGACGACCTCCAAATTTGCCGAAGTTTCGTGACGCTCGCGAGGCTAGTTTTTAATGTCGTTGAGCAATCCCTGACGTATTAGACTTTCCGCCGCTGTGTTATTCCGAAATCAAGGGACTTTCCTAAATTACTATTCCAGTATGTCGCGATACCGGTTTTTGAAAGTTTTGGACATTATCGCACGCGTGGCTCCACGTGGACCGTTCGCGAGCACTCATCGGATCTTATGTTTCTTCTTCGATATTCAAGGCTTGGCTACTCTTATATTATATTATATTATAGATAGAAGCGTGTATTTCGTGTTCTGAGGCCGCAGCCCCCTAAGAACACCGTGCCAGCACAAAATAAGCAACATAATAAAAACAAGAAAATAATAGAATACAATAATGATGCAAACGCAAAGATAAAAAGAAAGATTAACCCATCCCCTCAAGCAACAGGGCCATATAGGCCCGCTTAAACAACTTATTATATTATATTATAGTCGAAGAGGCAATCCCATGACTAAACCTAAAACTGTTGCGAGATTCTTTTATTTTTTGTCCAACTCACGCTCATTCGTTAGAGTCTTAAAAAACATTATTTAATATTTAATCACTAAAATCCCCACCTTTGAATTCAAATCTAATTTTACTTATAAGAAATTTAGCCGAAACGCGACGCGAAAGAACGCACGTCTCCAATTCCATACTCACCGAAATGAAAAAAGTTCTCCACTTTGGTCGCGCCTTCCCGAGACCAAAACTACGCGTACATTAAAAATATTTCGGTATCAACCAAACGACGAACGGATCCACAAAGGCCAAAAGGCCATTTTCGGCGATAAATTTTACGATACCGTCGATCGAGATAAAGTTCCTCCTCTTTTTTATGTCGCATTCAACGTCACCTCTGCCATCCGGCAATTTGTATTTGTCTTTAAGTGAGAACAATTATCGAAACTTAAAAAAAAAACTGATGCGCTCGCCGGAAGCCGGTAAAAAAAAAAAACTAGACGGGTCAAACGCCGTATTTCACGAACAAGGTGCAAGGTCAATGTGCGACAAAGCGTGATACCGATGATGATGGCACCGAATCGAGGACGCGCAACGCGTCTGACTCTTTAACCCCGTGCCGCTAAACTGACTGTTACTACTAACACGGAGGGACGCTTCGCCGAGGTGGAGGAGGTGGCTGGTTTGTAGCGGTCGTCGTGGTGGTGGAGGCGTTCACCACGACCAGTCCGCACTCATTATTCTTCGAGCTTATGTACTCATTTCTGTGCGCGATATCGCGTGATGTCGGATCTCCCTTTTCCCCTCCTCATTCCAACCGTTCGATCTGCGAGCCCTTCCCTCGCCAGTGGTGCGGACCATATCGAAGAAACGACGTCCGTTTCCTCACTCCGTCAAAACGGCACGTGGAACCACGCGCCGTTTAACCGGAAGGCGGCGCGATCGAAGATCGGAGGTGAAGATGCTGACGAGTCTTTGATCCGATAGATAGATAGATAGATAGATGGATTTATTGTACGGCAGGACAGGAGGTCCTTTAGGCACATGTACAGCGCAAATTGAGCATCATGGATGCAACGAATGGCAAAGCGCATAGCCATAAACTCAAAGAAACCCGTAGCAGGCTCATAACTGAATAAAATAAAATAGAACAAAACAGAATGGAATAACATACTCATACCTCATACCTCATACCTCTCATAGCTCATAGCTCATAGCTCATAGCTCATAGCTCGTAGCTCGTAGCTCATAGCTCATAGCTCATAGCTCATAGCTCATAGCTCATAGCTCATAGCTCATAGCTCATAGCTCATAGCTCGTAGCTCGTAGCTCGTAGCTCGTAGCTCATAGCTCATAGCTCATAGCTCATAGCTCATAGCTCATAGCTCATAGCTCATAGCTCATACCTCATACCTTCCGGTTCTAGGAACCTGCGGCTTCCTATGGGCTGAGGGATCGGCGTCAGTTGCTGCGTGTTGGTGTGTGCCGCACGAAGGCGAGGAGAAATGCGTTTTGCACGGCCGGAGCGGAGCTTTTCAATTTGCTTCCGTTGGATGTCTTGTCGTTCTCTAAAGGGAGATTTCGGGCTTTCCTTATGGAACTCTTGCTAGAAGGCGGCCTCTAAGTTTTGGGGCGGCTTATCGTGGCCATGCGTGGCTGGGGTTGCGAATTTGTTATGTTTTGTGATTTTATTGCGTCCTCTGTATATGGTGTGTATGATGTATGATTTTGTAGTGTGTATGATGTATGATTTTGTAGTGTGTATGATCATGTGCGTGTATGATTTTATGATTTTGTTATGGATTGCGATTTTATGATTTTGTAGTGTGTATGATCATGTGCGTGTATGATTTTATGATTTTGTTATGGATTGCGATTTTATGATTTTGTTATGGTTTGCGATTTTATGATTTTGTTACGGTTTATGATTTTATGATTTTTGTTACAGTTTATGATTTTACGATTTCGATGCCGCACGGCTTGTGTGTGTGCATTGTATGTATTCTGTATGTGCTAGAGGACCTCTGGTCCTACGCATAATAAACTCATTCATTCATTCATTCATACCTCATACTTCATACCTCACACCTCACATCTCACATCTCACACCTCACACCTCACACCTCACACCTCACACCTCGCACCTCGCACCTCACACCTCACACCTCACACCTCACACCTCACACCTCACACCTCACACCTCACACCTCACACCTCACACCTCACACTCCATACCCCATACCCCATACCCCATACCTCATACCTCATACCCCATACTTCATACCTCATACCTCATACTGAAGCTCATACTCGTACAGCTACACTTCCGGTCAGAAGCCACCCTCAAGCGGCAGATCCATGACTAGGAACTGAAACCTTCTCTTAGTGAGCGAACAGGCGCCCGGCGGCAACAAATTGAACGGCATATCCCCGGCATACGAAACGCATTTCTCATCGCCTCGGTTCGAAACGCACTTATATCCGACAAAATGCGGACGAAAGCGGAGAGCGAGACAAAATGGTATAGTGGCGCAAAACTCAATTTTCCTACAATTTTTGGATTCCTCATTTTGTCCCCTTACCATCACCGTCACCATCGAAAAGTTACTGGAAAATTGCGTTTGGCCCGCCCTATGTTGGATTCGTAATTTTTTTTTGTTTCGTTGCGATAGAAAGACATCTGGAAATAGCGTACGAAAAGCGCGAACACTTGTCACAACGCCCGACGAGGACAATTTCGTTCGTGGCTTTTCTATGGTAAACGCGGTGCAGCTTTAAAGATTGATGTCGGATTGGCTCGTCAGTTGGCTGTTAACGAGGTACGAACAAGTTTCATAGAGGTATGCGATTCATTCCGACTTCTTCATTGTACCTAACTGGAAAATAACGTGGCATTTGTGATTGCATAGAAGGCTCTAATTGCGATATATCTGGGCATGAATAACATCGGGTCACGTGAGTCGTCATTAATCGCGTGTTCGGTTCCTGTGTACCTTCGGACCGCGGGGACGAGTGGTTACGAAACTGTAAATATACACAGTGCCTGATCCGGATCTGCGCTCATTGAAAAATGATTCCTTATTTATTTGTTACCGGCTGTCCTGACTCGCGAGCATCGCGCATGCGCAGTAATTGCAGAAATGTCGGTGCTCTCGATTACCAGGACAACGAATACAATTGCTACACTTCCGATCCACATGGCACCGTAGTTTTGTATATAGCTGTATCAGCGGCACGCGAGACACGTGGTAAGGCAGGTTACCGAGTCGGTAACTCTGGGTCGGCAGAGCTCTGCCGAATCGGCGAGACGGTTGTTACAGCAGAGCACGATAAGTCATCAGTTAAGACTAGTGATGTGAGGTTCTCACAAAACTGGTCAAAACTGGACCGTCAATTGACGCCACAAAAAATGACTGTCATTTTCACATACAAAAATGTATTTTAAAAAAATGACGTCAGAGATCGTTAATTGACGGTCATTTTTTGGTCAATTGACGGATTGAAAAAATGACGGTCATTTCGCATCACTAGTTAAGACCATATGAAAAATCAAAAACTGTAATCAACTTTTCTCGCTGGATCTGGTATGTACGGTCAAAAGAAAAGTCTCATGACAAGCCGAATTGATATCCGCTTCCGATGAGACTTTTCGTTTGACAGTATGTGCCAGAATCCATGAGAAAAGTTGATTACAGTTTTTATTACCGACCGCGGTATTGCATATGTTCTTAAAACCATATGAAACACCCCCTCCCCGACTCAGTCGGTATCAAAAACTGTAATCAATTTTTCTCACTGGGTCTCCCATGTACGGTAAAAAAAAGTGTCATGACAAGCCAAAATGATATCCGCTTCCGATGGGTCTTTTCTTTTGACCGTTTGTGCCAGAATCTATGAAAAAAGTTGATTACAGTTTTTGTTACCGACCGCGGTATAACACATGCTCTTAAGTGGAACATTCGCACGCTTCATCGATCGATCGGAGTTAAAATAAACAAAAAAAACTCGACAAATATTGCGTGGAAAATGAGGACTAGGGTCGGTTATCCATCTCGTCCGCATAGTCATAAATCTATGTGGGACTCCAGGACTCGGTAGTCCAGCATTAATATCGCGTCTTGTATACGTGTAGACCATCACGCAGGATCATCCCGGGGAGCCGACATATATTACAGCGTTGGGGAAGCTCTGGTGACATCGCACTGGTGCGGAGAGATCCAATTAAAAGGTTGAGATAAATATGAGCGGCAGGTATCACGTTGGTCATGTATACACGATGTACTTTTATCACCGCGAAACCCGAGTTTTTATTCGCATTCACCTCATTACTATTTTTGTCTTTTTACGAGAAGAGTTTTTTTTTATTTTGTAAATTAATTTGGGATCGAATTTATTGAACCCTTTCATCATTTTAGGGCTGAGCTCCTTAACAAATTGATGAAAAAGTTTATTTTTCAACAAATCTCTCAGAAACATAACTTTTTTTTAATGAAAATTATTCGTTTATTTTTCTAAATACGTATGAATTTTTTCAGGTTTTTTAATTCACTTTGATTTTTTTTTTTAATATGGGAAAAACGTGCAGAAAGTCAGAAAATTCAAGGTGAATTTAAAAATCTGAAAAAATTTATTTGCCTTCCCAGTGAATGAACTCGATAAAATAATGAAAGAATATAAGGAAATTTATTTTCCATATCGTAAGTGTTTACAAAATTATACAATGTATATCGTACGATCGCAAAGATCGTAATGTTCGTCGAGTGGGCAACTGTATAATTCGATTACCGAGCAAGTTTATTTTTCTCAGTTCATCGAAAAAGCGGTGGTGTTTGGATTTAACGGGATACTAATGTCGGATCCGAGCCACGGATCGCAGGTTGCCCGCAACAGCACGTATGCGAACCAGGCGATGAACGTTATCAGGAAAAATCCTGACATTCCGTAACTGAAAAAAAAAAAATTATCGAATCACAAATGAATCAAGAACTTGTTTGATATTTCCAGACATAAATTACCGGGTTCGATTGGTCGACAACGAAAATAATCACATACCCGATAGTCCAAAAAATGAAAACTCCAATGAGCATCGCGACCATAAAATTGTGACTAGCGAGTGGCCGCAGCGACAGTCGCGGTGGGATTTCTTTTCTCGAAATGTCGGAAAATCCATTCATCGTTCTTTTCGGTAGTTGCACGACCTTTGTGGGTGGAATCAGGATTCTTCGCGCTACTCTTCCCCAAAAATCGCTTTTATGATACGCTGCGGTGATTTCTCGTTCGTACTAAAAAAAAAAAAAAAAAAAATTAAGTAATTTTCAAAATCATAACATTTTTGCGAGGGAAATATTTACCTTTCTATTTATGTACTCGCAGAGTCTGTAGAGTTTTCTGACTAAAAATGCGAATTCGTTTGTTCGCACTGGTTGGAGCTCCGGATCGCCCATGAATTCGATGTAACGACAATTCTGTCGCTCGTTCTGCTTGGGAACGTAAACTCCGGGTCTACTGGCATCCAAACTCGAATCGATCTGTTCAGTGGAGACAATAAATTATTTTCAAAAAATCGTAAATGAAATAACGGAGATTACATTATAAATATGATGTTTGAAAAATAATTCTACATTTTCTGAAACATTTACGTGGGACGGGTGACAGAAGGATGTCGATAGTATGCTGTCGTGATACTCCTGATCCGGGGCTATCGCTACTTGCGGGATGTCTTCCAATCTTATCTTTGAATTGGAATAAGCTTAGTTAATATCGAATAATATAAATACAATTTTTTTTAAAGCGTCAAGGCTTTCGATAGTTACTTGAAAAATGTCGATGAGCTGTTGCTGAGCACTCGCTAGAAATCCAGGGACGCGTCGCCTTTCGGCAAGCCCGATTTCGTCCGATGTGTTGTCCTCCCCGTTAAAAAATTCCCAAACTGAAAGTAAAAATCTTCGCTCCGTTCGTCTTTTCTCCAGAGCTTCGACAATGCTCGACGCCGTCAAATGGGACTGTTTTAGCGTGCTCAGGAACCAGACAATCTGAAAGGTGTGCAATAAATATTAATCTCGTATTTTTATTTAATTGCCCTAGCAAGTTGGCGGACGGCTGCTTTTAGGGAAAAAAACTAAAAAACGGACAGAAAAACGGACACGTCCGTTGGGGAACGAAACGGACCACAAAACGGTAAAACGGACCGTACGTTTGGATTGGTCCTTTTTCGGTTGCAGAAACCGAGGAAGGACCGAACGTTTTTTGTAAAAATTTTTGGCTAAGTTTTTAAATATTTTTGTTGTTTTGCTTTTAATTATGTTTTTAATGAAAGGACAGAATAAAAATACGATCTTGGTCCTTTTTCGGTTGCGTGAACCGAAAACGGACCAAAGCAAATATTTCGAAAAAAACGTTCGGTCCGTTTTCTGTTTCCGCAACAGAAAAAAAGACCAAATGCCAACAAAAAATGTACAGTCCGTTTTGTCGTTTTTTACGGT
>JAPYZD010005897.1:0-17048 GCA_030522725.1 Ichneumoninae sp. B BG-2022a | reverse complement strand
AAATTTTAACATAAAGGAAACGAATAACATTTTGGGATCATTATTATGGACGAACAATCTTATCAGCATCTTCCATATGCTTGATTTTTTTCAGATTTTGATCCGATCGAGAAGTGTTTGTAATTCTTTTTTATTCTTCTCAAACTTAGGCGTCGTCAGTCATTGCGTTAGTACTACCTTAATGTATTTTAAGAGCTGCGAGTTTCACCTTGCGATACCCATGCTTCTCCGCTGGTCAGAGAGTACTCCTCACAACAGACTCCATTTTTCAAATATTTCTCTCTAGCGTCGTTTTATAGAAGAACATTTTTTCAACAACGTTGAGGTCAGCTTATTTCAGCTCTCAGTACGGCTCGTCGAGGGAACTTCAATACGTTGTGACGACGCAGACGGCGCCGCGGTTGGGAGGCGGAAGGGGGGTGGAGAGTTATACACCCTCGCATCCCTGTCGCTCAACATTGGCGGGTAGATGAAGAGCAATTTAAACGTCCGTCAAGGTGCGATACTGTAACATAATTTATTAAAACTTCATGCTGAAAAAAGAACAATGAGACGCGACGAAATGCGCAGGCTCATATATGGTAGTACACGGTATTCTGTAGGGAACAATATTGTAAGTCGTCCTAGAACCACCGCTGACGGTAGTTCGAACCACGATGGACATTTTTCAGCACCGTTACTATAGATTAAATAAAACCATTATGATGCTTATTGGACAATGGCCGTATCAGAGCTCCCGTGCAAGACGCTGCTTTTGTGCCGTTACAATTTACGTCAACGGCAGTGAAATGGTATCTCGAATACTGGATATTGTGAAACATCGTAACGACGTCAGGGTCCTCCTGGACTGCGCTGTACCATTTCTTGCAGACTTCATTTGTATTACAAATTTGATTGGTTTCATGGTAAACTCCCAGACGGTAAGGTTTGTTTACGCAAAAATACAACCCTGTCAGATCCGATCGCTGCGAAAATCACCACGGTGGTTTTGTGCAAAAAGTTTACGAAGTATTTTGTCGGAATTGCTATGCAAACCACCGCTCCACGATATTCGTTGTAAATGGTGGTTTCGACGGTGGTGGCGACGGAATAACATGTATAGCCGGGTGCTCGGCACGTATTTTCTCTTTTAGTCTTTTAGGTTCATTTATTGCGGACTAAATTATTTGCTCAATTACATGTCGTTTCTTTACTTTCTGTAAGCAAACTGGACTCGTGTTGACGCGTCGAGTGCTGCGAGAGCTCTGGCTTTCTCGTGTCGTAGCTCAGCTAGAACGGAAGAGGGAGGAGGCCTCCAGCCTGCCCCTCGCGGCAACCGAGATCCTGATAAGCGAGAAGCTTATAAGGTTTTTTTTGGGATGCGCTAACCGCCGTGAACACAAAGTATAACTGGCGGTATTTGCCGTCCTTTTTGCCATCGAAGCCACCTTTTAATGCGCCCCTCGCGGACCTCCCAACCGTAACTTATGGTTGGGATTCGGTAGTTTTTCCCACATCCGACTTCAAACCAACCGGTCAATTGGTACACCAAACCAACCAGTGTTCCAACTTTTCAAAGGTTGATTTTGGGTTAGTTTTTGTAAACCAACTGTAAACCAACCATTTGTTAGACGCGATGAAAGGTTGGTTCATGGTTGGATATTATAAACCAACCTCAATTCCAACTCTTAAGCTACAATATCGATGGTTGATTTGTGGTTGATTGTTCAAAACCGATCATAAAGCAACCATTTTTGCCAACAAATGAAAGTCGGAATTAGGGTTGTTTTTTAATATCCGTTAACAAACCTTTCATGGCGTCGAAAGAATAGTTGGTTTACAGTTGGTTCACAAAAACCTACCTTAAATCAACTTTCAGAAAGTTGGAATATTGATTGGTTTGGTGCACCAGTCGACCGGTTGGTTTTTGGGTCGGTTTCAGGTTGGGCGGAACACGAGGGGCGTATCACGGAATGGTTGTTTGCGTAGTGGTTTTGATAAAATGCTTCGTAAACTTTTTGCACAAAACCACCATGGTGATTTCGAAGGTGGTTCGGTCGATGGGCGAATCTGCTAGAAAATACTATCATAATCGAAGCCATGATAAGCAAATCAATCGATTCCTATCATTGGTGAAAATCTGTTGGATACACACAGACTATAAAGTTGCTAAATTGTATTCGTACTGATTGGCAAATGTGGGCTCGACATCGAGAAGTTAACATACTCCATGAATACGCAGAGCAGGGACGAAAGATAAATATTACGTTTATAGGTTAATCAAGTATAGCAACAGGTTGTTTAAATCTAACTATTGCCTTACAAATGTATGGAATTTCTCTCCAGCCACGATATATTTCGTCGCGATCGTCAATGTGATGCAACTAGTCGTATCAAAGATCATCGACAATTTGCTAAAGAACGGTACCGAACCTGGAAAATTTCCAACTCACGTCGACTATTATCATGTTGACACGCAAAAATATTATTTTTACACTATGATGTATTATTGCCTAATGCTATTTATCATAACCATGATTATAGTCACCAATAACGTTATGTTGATCAGTTATGTGCAACACGCTTCTGGGATTTTTGCTGCGTTAGGGTTAGTCAGTAATTAATTGTGCAGTAATGAGCATAATAACGTTTTAACTGAAATATTCAGGCACAAGTTAGAACTAATCGGGAATGATGACACAGCAATAGAGATAGAGGGTGCTGCGTGTGTGGTGGGCAAAAGGGACGTGATACAGTTAGCTTGGTGCGTTGACAGACACAATGATGCCATCGAGTGAGATAGTTTCGAGAATGTATCTAGTAATCGTTTTTTAAAATACTTTCTGTCGAGACGCTACCACGTCGCTTGAAACTAATTAATGTCATTAAAAATTCACGTCAGATACGCCAATCTCATCGAGACAATTTACACATGGAATATCTTTGTTGCCATAACAATTGGCATGTTTATGGTTAACATACTGGGACTTGAGGTAAAAGTTGTAATCGATAATGACTAATGTTCCACATTAACAGATGAAGTACGTGTATATTCAGGTTCTTATGCACACCAGCGATCTCGAAGCAGTCACAAAATTCATAACTATTGCATTATCTGCATTATCACTCTTCGTCATGGACTGCTACTTTGCCCAAATTCTCATGGATCACAGTATTAATATTCGTTTTTGTATGTGAGTAAAGTGTCAAAACAGAAGTAGCACTTTCATGCATGAGGTAAACAATAGTACATTACTCCACGAGGACGAAAAACGTTTTTCTAACCAATGAGTGCTGTAATCACACGAGTTAGAAAAAGTGTTTTGAACGAGGGATGTACGAAATTTTTCATCACTCGATGCGGAAATGGCCACTTTTCCGCCCGCCTCGCGTGCGTAAAACCGCCATTTTCGCACCTTGCGATGAAAAATTTCGTAAATCTCTCGTGCGAAACACTTTTTCTAACTCGGTGCAGAAATGGCCACTTTTCCGGCCGCTTCGCGTGCGTAAAACCGCCATTTCTGCACCTCGTGATGAAAAATTTCGTACATCAGTCGTGCGAAACATTTTTTCTAACTTGTGGAGTAATGTACTATTTCATCACAAAGTGCAAAAATGGCGGTTTTACGCACGCGAAGCGGGCGGAAAAGTGGCCATTTCCGCACCGAGTGATGAACAAATATTTTTGCTTTTAGATACAACTGCCGATGGTACAGACTATCGCTTGAGGCGCAGAAGCTCCTGCAATTTATGACGATGCGTTGTATGGTATCGTGCCAATTGACAGCCGGAAAAATCTTGATTTTGTCCATGCGATCTTTTGCGGTGGTGAGAGAAATCTTTTTTTTTCCCCGGCTACGCTAAAAAAGCCCTATTTTATGGCTGCAACGGGGTCTGAAAAGTTGCCGATTCTTGACGAGCTCGAGGAAAAGTGATTTAACGGGAGGCAAAGTTATATAACAGGAGGAAAACTTTCAGTTCTAAAAAGTGGCCATAGAAATATGAGCACTTTTTTAAATGGTCGGAAAAAATTTGCCTATGCCTCTCGGGAGGAAGCATTTTCACCTCGTGTCAAAAGACGCACTTTCCTCCCTTGTGGTTGGAATGTGCAGCTTTAATAAAATATACTATTTTATTAAAGCTGCACATAATTTGTATAGCCTCCGATAAATTATGATCGAGATACAATGAAGATGTCATTTTCATATGTTCCAGACAATCAGGGCAACTGCATCATACTTTACAATGTTGCGTTCAACGCAGGGCTTATAGAAATTATGTGCAGACGTATGATAGATTGCATGTAATAAGAAGACGAATGACCCGATTTCACTAGTGAATAAAATGGTGAATAATGCCATGATTTTTTTCGGAAAAATTGCAACATTTTTTTTCTAGTTTGTATTTCTGTATCAGAAATATTGATTGTGGTCAACTTCGTAGATTGTAAACTATCCTGTTGCCTTATAAAAGGGTCAAATACAAACTAAGTATTCATTTTTCATTCAATTCAAATATGCATGCATGTGTGTGAAATCTTAACGTAACTTAACTTAACCCTTTATAGTCACACCGCCCAAAACCGTACTTAAAGGAGACTAACGGACGCGGAGTGTGGGCTACGCGTTACTACGGTAACGCCTAAGAGTGGGGATAGAGGTGTGACTTATAAGGGGTTAAGTGAAAACTTCAATTTAGACTTAGGTCAGAACGTTGAATATTTCAACTTTTACATTTACACTTTTTTTTTTATACATTCACTTTCGAATTTAAGCCTAAGCTCATTTCACACTGCCATAAATCTCCGTTCCCCAACCATTAAATTATTTTTAGTTTCCCTGTGTCCTTGTGCGAATGCGACACAGTAAGGTGATAAGTCGGCTAGAGGCGCAATCCGGTGGAGTGTGTAAAAGGGGAAGGACCCCGTACAGATGGAACACATATATAAATTAAAAAATACATTTTCTTTTTAAATCAAAGTCATGTTATCTGAATGACAGGAATCGGAGTAATGGGATTGGAACCTAAAATATGAGTTATTTCGATTACGTTGCCACTCGTCTTTATTGAACAGCTGATACGTCTTGGTCGTACGTTGCAGCTTCTGACGTCTTACAATTGGATTGTCTCGGCCGCTGCATCAATTTACTCCCTTGATCGCAATGTGTTTCTAACTTAGATAAACACATGTGCCATTAAATGCGTAGCCGTCCGGTCAAGTATTTTTTTTACGTTTCCATACAAAACCACAATGGCCGGGAAATAGTCGTGGATTGTCAGTATGGAAGTAACAATGGCAAGTCGACGAGGTAGCGGCAACACGTGCGTTTGCCGAGTTTGCGACGATGTCCGTGCGCGGCTGAGCAAAATATTCACTGTATTGGATACTTACGGATGGCTCTTGGACACTTACATTGTGGTGAGTTTGCGACTAAATGTTTATTTTTATTACAATTTTATTACAATCATGAAGATGCATTAAGAAAAACTTCATTCGTTCAGTCATGTGTTATCGGAATAAGACAGATGTCCCAGATGTCCTTCGGATCACACGTTTATGGGTTAAGGCACTTGTGGCGACACCCACAACTCGACGGATGGTTGATAAACTATCGAACTTCGTAGTACTTTTAGCGGCGTATTTGAATTTAAACGTGGCGACAAAAGCCTTAATACCGTTTTGTTTGCAGGATTTTTTTGAAGACGACGTATGGAGTAAATTACCGGGCGATTGGAGAAAAGTTTTAGGAAATACGAGTCCCGAAGAACTGGGGGAATGGATGCTGGGAAATACTTCCAGGTTCGTCTTTGAACTTATACTTTAGTAGAAAAAATTACTTCCTCATAGAGGAAGCTTCATGTTAATGAAAGTACTTTTTTCTATATTTTTATGTATATCTGTTCAGAATGTTTTAAAACGTCGAAAAATGGTACTTAGAGAAAATGTCTGGATGGATGGGAAAATTTATACCACGATTGTAAAAAAAAGTGGTCTTTGCTGTGTAAAGAATAACTCCATATTCGAACTGATAAAATAAATAAAAAATGCGGTTACATTTTTTTATACAATAATATATTTATATATTTTTTGCTTCAGCGCGCGAGTATGGCCTTTGTCGCTATTGGCTTTCCGGGAAACTATCAAAGTGTTGGGAATAAACAGAGACTATCCGACTGAAGAATTACTAAAGTGTTACGGATTGGGACAAAGCAATTGCAATGAGGAATTAAAGAATTTGGCCCAAACAACGAAAAGAAAACTTGTGGATGCAAAATACGAAAAACTGTTCACAAAGTCCGTCAAGAAGAAAAAACGGCACGAAATTGAAAATATTGCCAAGGTGGGTTCGCTAGATGAGTCTTACATTCTTTTTTTAAAAATAGTTTGTTGGTGTGTAATTGATACGATACATTTCTTTACGCTTACTTATGTACCCAAGTTTTTTCAGTGTGAAGAAAAAAGGTATTGTCAGATCATCGAAACATAAAAAATTATTGTTAACTTATTTTTGGTCCTTTCAGTACCGACGAAATACATTTTTTTCGGTATTTTGAAATTGTTTAACAAAAAATCTTTTATCGAATTTACATTTTTTATTATCGTTGAGTCATCAACATTTTCAGCTTGAAATTCGACATTGTTTTTCGACTAATTATCATTTAAAAAATAACAGTATTTCAAGATTTTTTATTCATCGCAAAAATACTGATAGTGTTAAGGTAAATGTGCAATTTCCGAAAAAAAATTACATTGGAAGAAATAGCGAAAGCGACGATATTTATTGCAATTTATAATTCAATGGACTGCTTCTGACTTTGATACATTAAAGACGACTTCCGAATTGGCGAGCCTTGCAAAATGCGAGTGCATCATCGACATTGGTGCAGGGATGGGTCATCTGGCGCGAACGTTAGCGTACAATTACGGCCTGTGTGTTGTATGCTTGGAGCAGGATGAATCACTATCCGATCAAGCGAGGTATAGTAAATTACAACTTACTTTCCATAAATATAAAAAAATGAATAAAGCGTTGAATTATGATTAACCATTTTATATTTTTCCATCAGAAAATGCGACGAAAATTTATTGGCGTTGTTGAAGAAAAAAATGCCTGATATATTGGCAAGAAATCCACACCATATATCTACGAAAGTGTCGGATTCAGACATTCAGGGAGAGGAGCTGGCTAAGAAGTTGATAAATGAATTGCAATTGAATTTCGGACTGGACGAATCAAAAGGTGGCTTTGGTCTGATTGGATTGCATTCGTGTGGCAATCTGGCAGCCACTTTACTAAAATTTCACGCAACGCAAAAGGAATCGAGGTTTATCTGCATCGTAGGCTGTTGCTACATGAAGATTACTCCGGGGTACGAGCAAATTAATTTGCAAATTAAGTTCGAATCTGGGGCGAATCCTAGCACGATGAGCCACACGTTTCTGTAGTTCTTCAACACTCCGCTGCGTTCCTCCGCCCACCTGCCCCGCGCCCAGTCGGTAACGAAAATTGTACCGAATGCCGTTTTGAAGAAAAAGAAAATTGTCTTTCCCTGTGTCCGCCGATTTTCTATGGAAAGACAATTTTCTTGTTCCTCGGCGAACTGCGATCTCTAAACGGCACTCGGTACAGTTTGTGTTGTAAATTGCGGTATTTCACATCACCTTAAGGAGAACACTTCCCAATGTTATAAAAATCTGAAAAAATGCATACTTATTATAGGCACTGAAAAGATTCATTTTGCATAATAATAATTTCAAAATGTTATTAACCAATTGTTGAAAAAAAATTGTTCATCAAAATATGTGGTAACTCAACTTTGAATTTTTTCAGACGTATTTTCCTTTATTTTGATTTTTCTTGTTTTTTACATGGAAAAATGTGCAAACGTCAAAATAAAGATAAAGATCTGAAAAAATTCATACGTATTCCGAAAAGTGAACGAATCATTTTCGTTAAAAAAAAAAGTTGAGTTACCACATATTTTGATGAACAATTTTTTTTTTCAACAAACTTAATAACATTTTGAAATTATTATTATGTAAAATTAGTCTTTTCAATGCCTATAATAAGTATGGATTTTTTCAGATTTTAATAACATTGGGAAGTGTTTGCAATTCTTGCCCGAATTTCTCGAATTTAGGCGGAATGGACACCGCTCGCTCCGACCTCCTTAAGAGCATGCAAATCACCTCCGTTGGTAACAAACAACGTAATTAAATTTTTCCCCAACGCTGACCTTGGACGGTTGGCGATATCGGCCTCGTGTAAGAATTCTATTCCTTCCATTGTCTTTGTGTTGTTTTTCGTAGATGGTCCGCACAGTTAAAAAAATTAATTACAATTTTTATTGCCGACAGAACCCGGGATAAGTGAGAATGTTTTTAATGTTTAATGTTTTTATATTTTAATGGACAGAACAATGGAAACTGCATCTTTCGGTTATCCGCTGAGCAGACACGTTTCGATGGTTAACAATCATGGATTGTCTTACGCGGCCTTGGAAGTAGCTTGCCATGCTATTGAAAACTACAGTGACAAACTGCGAACTGGCGATTATCAAGATTTATTGGTAAAACCTACAATAATAGCCGTATCGCGTTGAAATAGTTAATTAAAAAAAACTGCTAATCAAGATGTACGCTGTATTGCAGGTTCACGCTTATAGAGCAACCCTAGAAGTCGTATTGATAAGGAAGAATGGAAAAAGCATGCGACGATCACATTTGAGGAATGTGAAATTGAAGAGAGACATGAGTTTCCAGCGGTATTTATCATACAAATAATTATATGTTGATAATCCAATTGATTTATACTGAGAACCCGATGGAGAATCGTGTCCTTAAGTTTAGTTGGAACTTCCCCGGCGAAAATGTAAATTGTTAAATGTTGGTAAAATATTTATTAAATATTGATACGTTGCCAAATATCAATGTTTTTACAATATTTTGCTAAACATTTCAATGTAAGATTTATGAATTGAAAAAGAAATGTTCAAAATGTTCAAAATATATTACAGAAATATTCTTTAATATTGGTAAAATATTTTCAATTGTTAAAAAAAAAATTTCTTGATACATCACAGAAATATTTTCGTGCTATGTGGGTATTTATGAATATAAAAAAATTGAGCATTTCACTTTTATAAAAAAGTTTATTTTTCTCATGCTAGCTTCTCTCAAATGCAAAATTTCTGATTCACGGATGATTGTTTCAGATACTGCCTAAATGCTACCGAAATATTGAAGCCAGAGAATCGGCCGGATCCAACCGATCTTAACACCGACGAAGTTTCAAACTGTTTGAACCGCTGGCGCGAGGTAGTCGCATTCGGGACGCTCCGATTTATGTTAGCCCCACTCGTCGAAACTGCAGTCTTGTTAGATCGATTTTTGTATCTATCCGAGCGCAATTTGACTCCCTCTTTGCGGCCGATCTTCGATCCAAGAGTATCACCTCGAAATATCGTATTGACTGCATGGAAATAAATTTCTTGAAAAGAAACAAAAATCTTCAGTACAAATAAAAACCTGAAAACGAAATCACTCAATGTGCGTTGTACATATATGTACAGCGGATTATTTAAGGTTCACAACCAGCTAAAAGCTCTTGAATCTTCGGGGTCGACAAAATGCAACGAATTTAGTTGTCTCATAATAATAGGAATGTATATAATGTACACTGAAAATTGTTTTTATTTTATTTAATAAATCGTGGATTAAAAAATAATGATCAATAGCGATCATCATCGTATAAATAATGAGCTAATATTTCCGAAAACCCTGTATATTTATTTTTAAAGATACATAAGCATGATTACAAGGGCGGCATACTACCGCATACCAAGATTGAACAATTATCAGAAAAAAAAGGAAAAAAAATACAAACTTATCACCGAGCAATAGTGAACGAACATATGTATTACGGCACAAGCACAATGAGAGCATTGTGTATGTTTATTATTATTTTGTCTTTAGTAACTCATAATCGATTACAATACATGCTTAAAATACGTTGGATTTTTTTTTTCATTATAATGTAACACGATCGATAATCACATCTGTTACTCGCTGACTAGTTCTAAATGAATACAAATAATAGTGGGGAGGGATATGTGCGCTAAGGATTCTCTTCAACATCAGTATAGTACATCTTTGTCACCGATCGTGGCTGATCGGTATTTTATCTTTTAGATTTGCCACCTCAAACTCAATCAGGACATTCATTTAACGATTTCACGTTAAGCGAATCGTTATATGTTTACTTAAAAGTAAATTTACTGTGAAGCCGATACCAATAATGATCAGTCATTATGGCTGTGTGAAATAAAAAAAGAAGAAAGAATAGAAAATAGACAATTTTCGTTTCATCGCCCACTTGCCGCCTATTAGCTCGCCGTTGCTTTAAACGCCGATAATTAAATCTATACGGTAACCATATTCGTTTTAGGCTCCCTTTTATTTCTATGAAGATCTTATAGCGTAGACAGATAGTCGGTCAAGCGTAAAGGAATGAAAAAAAATTCTTAATTACAATCTTTTAGGTACATTAATACACACACATAAAGTCACGAGTCCGTTTACATAAGTGTACACCGGTGTCCCAATAATTGCAACAACAAAAATTGTACGTTCATGTTTCGTATCTAAAATTTAGAAAACTTCCTCGCTGGATTTTTTTTGATGCAGTTTACAGTTTAAGAGTTGCAGACAGTTAAAGTTGCAGCCACTAAGGATTCGCAGATACCAGTGGCGCCATCAGGTGCGTCATCTCATTGATTTACGCTTAACTGCGCGAAACTCTTAAACTGTGAATCGTAAAAAAAAAATGTCCACAGGAAACATTTATTATTGGTTTTCGCGCAATTTTGGGACATCCTGGAATACTCATGATTCCTGCGACCGCTCATTCTCCCGATTACGATATTTGTTCTTAGTTCCATGCATTTTCTTTTTCCGAAAAATCTAATTTCGTATCAAAGTATATGGTTGTCCATAAGTATGTTTGCTTCTCGAAGCTTAACGAAGGGGTGGAGAGATTAATTGTACATACAAAATAACTCAGGGCCTCGCGGGTATTTTATCTTTCAATGCTGCAATTAATAATGCGATTAATGCGAGACTTTGGATAGTTCGTTAAATATAATATTTACCTACTGATTGAGTGTCAGGATCTTCGACGATATGAAATAGACTTGTTAGCACTCATTCGCGGGACTGTTATGAAGAAAGAAAATCCAAAATCTAAATGTACAAATTAAATGGTCCAAGTAAAAAATGTCCAGAAGTTCGGTGTGATGATCGGATCAGTTCGGAGATGGAGTTGTCAGTGGACACACGAGCCCCAGTCCCTAGCAGCACCCACCACCCTGCGCGTTCCCTTGGCCACCGTTGCCCGATAAACCACCCGGGCTTGTTGGGGAATGTTGGGGTCCAATTTTTATTCCATTCGCCTGAAATTTGCAAAACGGTACATTTCAACATTATTCAATTGATTATTTTGTGAGGCGATGATATTCAGGGGTACTAGCAGGATAAAACTACAACGGAATACGAAGTATAGCTATACTTGAGCCCAATGCAATAGAAACATTACAAGGAATCTGGTTCTAGAGATACGAAGGCAGTTTCTTTGAATATACATTCGTCACCACAATCATTTCCCTCTGTGTAATTCTGGCGAAGATTGCACGCATAAAATATTGTGTGTGCATTGTAAATATTAAAATCCGAGTACTACCTTTCCGACGAATTTAATCGCAAAAAAAATTAAAGGTCTATTCAAGTATTTTCGTATATCACTTGTATAGTTGGAATGTAAACCTACTGTGACACTTCCTTATTGTAAACACATTTGCGATTTCTGTTAATACTGTAAAAAGGGTTCGTTCCGTGAAATAAATAAATAAATAAATAAATCACAGAATTACTAAAGATTTCATTCTTTTTCATATGTTTTAAATATTTTACTCCAATAAGCACCAGAATTCACACAACAAAAATGTTGAACATGTATAAGAAATATCGTTAATTAACATAAAATAGTTTAAAAAAAAATAGTACTTTGTTGCAAAACTATATACCTATTATCGCAAAATACTATGCAATAGTAGGTCCGCCAGTGACAATTTGGGACTGTGGCCTATGGTAAATCGATATGCAGATTACCTCGTTATTGATATCAAAAACGCCTTCCTGAATTTTCTCGTAAATTTCCTTGGCTGTATTGATGAACGCCTCCTCGACATTGGCAGCGGTCTTGGCGCTGGTTTCCATGAACACGAGTCCGTGCTCTCTAGCGAAAGCTTCGCCCTCCTCCTGCCTGACTTCTCTTCGCGCATCCAGATCGCTTTTGTTGCCGATCAACATAATCACCATATTGGAATTGGAGTGTTGCCTCGCGTCCTCCAGCCATGTCGTCAAATGATTGAAGGTCTCTCTGCGCGTTATATCGTAGACGAGCAGAGCTCCCGCCGCTCCCCGATAGTACGAACGTGTTATGGAACGGAACGCTTCTTGGCCCGCCTGTGGGTCAAATCGCAATAGCGTGTTAACAAAAAAACTCAATGTTCGTAAAAATAAATTCAACAAATCTTTAATATTTACGGTATCCCAAATTTGAAGCTTGATCTGTTTTTTATCTATCGTTATCATGCGAGCCCCAAACTCGACCCCTATGGTCAAATCGTGAACCGGTTGAAATCTCTTGTCGGTGAACTGTAGAAGTAGACACGACTTTCCGACGCCTGCAACAAAAATGCAAGAAAAATAAGATTTACAAAAGATTCAACATCATCGTCACGTAATAGGCTACTACGCTTCGCCGCTCTTTCGCGGACATATGTTTTCATGTTTTTCTATGCTAAGCGTCCGTCGAACGAAAACATTGAGTTTTTTCATTGTTTTAACATGCTCCGAATACACGACATTGAAAATCACGGACAAACGGAATAGAAAACAGAATGGCATTGATTATTCACGTTCAACGGCAAGCGTCCTAAGGTCGCCGTGTTCCAAAAGTACAACGACCAATAACGTAGCAAAGGTGCAGGAAAAATTGAACCATGAAAAATACAACAAATGGAAATACAAATATGACGACAAAAAATTAAAGAAAAGTGGTAAATAATGATTTGCATAAAAAATTGCTGCGTAACACATCGACGAGGGAGAAGACACAGACTCGAAAAGACGTTTCGGTAAAACTCATAAGAGTCAAAATGCAAATCTTGTTTCCGATCCAACCTTGTAACTGATTTTTTTTTTCTATTTTTTTTACCAGCAGAAATTATTATTCCGTATGAAACTTCAGTATTAAAATCGAGATACGAAAATTCGACGAGTAATATCGGCGTGTTCGATCGCGCGTGTTCGACGATTTGAACGATTGATTTTGCGCGACGAGAGCGACGACGAAATAAATTCTTGGTCCGATAATGAACAAAAACAGTGAGAGCTGTCAGGCAAGACGTAATACAGTACGTGAATCGTGATTATCGGAAATTCATCGAATCCCTTTGTTTATAACGGAACGAAAGGCTTACCCGTGTCGCCGATGATAATGTACTTGAAGAGGTAAGCGTAAGACATGTTTTTTTTTGTTTCGACGATCGAAGCTAGAAAGAACCACAAAAGATTCTTGTCACTGACTCCAAAATGAACTTCAGAATTTTTTACCTATTTTATCTCTTCTGCTTTGACCGTGACGTCATTCGGCACACTCGGCAATGTTCGGACGTTTCCGTGATGCTGCGAATAATCGCGTAGGTTGACAAATAACCGGTCAAGTAGCACGGTAAATGACCGGTTAGTTGACCGCGGTGGGGAACTATTTTTCTCCCGATGCCAATTTATCTATTAAATCGATAAAGATTTATTAACATAATTTTTATCATAAAAAATATTTATATATTTATCGCTTATATAGATTTCATCGAAACATTAAGATTTTTATCAACTCGTTATAGTATTTTTCGAAGTATAAACATACCGCAACGACGTTTGAAATTAAAATTGAAAGTTTCAGAGCTCTATAAAGTTTGCTATGCGACTTTAATTTTTTTTAATTTGCAAGCTACTCGATTTGTGGTGATTGATAGCGTGATAATTAAAACATTTGTTGGTCGATCGACGCTATTCGGGCTGTAAGGTTGCTCGGTTTTTTATTTACCGCGATGTGATTGGTCGAGCAATGCCCATTCGGTATACCGAGGCAATGAAACAATCGGCAAAACAATATTTCGTAAACTCCCAATCCGCTCAGAGAAATAAATAATTGGAGTTTCGACCCTTCGTCTCATTTTTATCTCGGATGAATGCCCTGTCAGCACCTTAACTTTAACCCTTTAACACTTTTGTCAAGTGTTCGCAAGCCAACGAGGCCGATCCACATCGTTAGTTTTCAGGCTCGGCTCGCAACGGGACAAAGCAACTAGCGCCATCTAGAGGAAAATAGAGTTTCACCCCGCAGTTTTACACCAATAGATTCGAGTACTGCTTTTTACCATTACTTTTTCACTCTATGACCATGGAATATTAGCACTACCGCGGATATAAAAGGGCTAGGATATTCGATTGAGAAAGTTTCCATAAACGGGATAAAAGGAAGCGAGTCAAGTAATAATGGCGGACGAAGAACTACCAGCGGGTTGGGAAAAACGGCTGAGCAGATCTACCGGTGGGTATCAATTCATTTAAGCTAATTAATCGCTGTTCAAGGAACGTCCCTGCTGACATCTCTTTCGGCACGCGATCTCACGTTACTTCATAATAGTACATTGCACACGTTGACGGCTACGCACTTTCCTACCGGTACAATCAATTTTGTTAAATGTTTACGATTCGATTTCGTTCCACTTCCCACTAATTATCGACTTTTCACGTAATTTTTTAAAAATTATTTCCAGTTAATCGTTTATCTGACTCTCGATCGAATTCGCCGTAATCCACCGACGATCGTAAATGCTTTAGATTATCAATTTATCGAGGTTATAAAAATATATTGACATTGGACAAGAGTTTGGAATCGGAAGGGCAAATTATTGATCGAGGTATTCTATTAATAATTTTTTTTTCCGATTTTTATTTCTCTTGATATTATCGATATTTTTCAAGGTTTTTTTGTAGACGGTCTCATCAGATTTTAGGTATTGTTGATACTGTATTATTGACGACTAATTTGCACCGCCAACGATCGAGGTGCGACTTGCGTAGGAGTTACTGGTATTCCATGATGGAATATTGGGCAAAGCATATCTAACTGATCGCTAGGTGAAAGTTTCTACGAATAGGTTTATTACTGGGTGTTTAGTTTTGTTCTATGATACAGCTATGATGTATATATTGTAAGTTGTAACTTACTCTCTTGAAAATCATTAATAATAATCATAATTACCAAAAGCTGGCTAAAAACTGTTATGGCAAATGAACTCCCTATAAGAGTGACGATTCTATGGCTAATTTGACACTGAGTACAATTTAGCGATACCGACGAATAGCTTTTTTTAAACATATACCATGGTGAAAATATTTCTCTGACAATTTGTCTAAGAAACTCTAAGCGGACATTTTCAGTAATTTACAGGGATTGTCCAAAAATTTTCTCTGAGTTTTTGTACCATTTGCCAAATATCTCTACCATTTTCTCGGCACATTCTCCAGCACAATTTATTTGATGCACAATTTATCTGAGAAATTCAGAGTATTGTGCAAAAAATTATGGTGAGCTCTAATTTTTCTCTCACAGTATGGTAAGAGAAAATACGAGTTATCTATAAGGTCTACACATTCTGTTACTTATATCAAGAGTAGACATTTAAAAAAAAGTTATTTTTCAGAAATGATATGATTTTCCTAGATAATGTTGTTTTAGAGAATTTCAAAGAATTTATGAGTTTTGTCTAAGATTTACTCAATCTGTTACGCGCTGTAAATCAGTGAAAATTTAAGTTTTCCAGATACTTGTTTGGGAGTATGGAAAACGATTAGTCAGAGAAAAACGAAAAAGTTCATAATTATTAAGAGATGCAGTAATTATCATTAATGTTTGGATAAATAAATTGACACCGAATCAACATTCTTTTTCATTTTCTTATTTAGGCTTTGCGGTTTTTTTTTTCAAATTAAATATTGCACATATTTAATGTAAAATAAAACTTTGCTCCTTAGGAATTTCAGATCTTGGTACGTTTTTGTGATGCTATTAACACCGTGGAAAAACTTCATCATGTTACACTTAATAATCTGTCTGTCTTAGGGTCGAATTTTAAAACGTTAGTGTGAACTTAAGATTGAACTTTGGTTTGAACTTACGATCAAATCGATCGCTTTTAAGATCAAAATTAAGATCGAAGTTTGGTCCGAACTTCATTGCGTGCTTAAGTTTGACCTCAAGTTCGGACTTTAGATTAAACTTAAGACTAAACTTAAGCACGGAATCAAGTTCGATATTAAGTTCGAACTTGAGTTTGATCTTAAGTTCGATCTCAACTTCAAACTAATGTCTTAAAATTCGACCTTAATGATGAGAGACTTAATGATCTGTTGATGATTAATGACCACTCATGGCACTCTTGTCGTTGAGATGTATGAAAGGCGGATTGACAAGAGTGCAAGATTAAACGCCGTCCGCTTAGTTTGTTTGCAATGAGTATTAGTCGGATTAATGACAATCCTAGAGATTGTCATTAATCCGATTTACCACTGTACTGCGTGATGTTTATAGGCAGCAGGAAGAAGAGATTTATGTGTTTTTGATTGCAGTCATAAATTTAAGGCGAATTAAGTTATGATATAAAATTAATTACAATACACAATTTGAGGCGAGTTAAGATCTCCTGGTAAAATCAAAGAGTCGCCCACGAATCTATGAAACACGGTCGGCAACGTGACTTTAAGGATGCTTCACACGCACATTCCCAGTCAAAAGTGTGATTCAGTGAGAATTCGAACATTTCCTAATGGTATACAAATTTGAAAAAAATCAACTGTATTAAAGGTGCCAACAACATTCATTTTGCATAATAATAATGTCAAAAAGTTATTAACAAATTGCTAAACAAAAAAATTGTTC
>JAPYZD010005893.1:0-10031 GCA_030522725.1 Ichneumoninae sp. B BG-2022a | reverse complement strand
AAGAAAATCGGAAATCGCATCGATCTTTTTTCGATACGGATCATTTTTTAAATTAAAATCAAACAAATATTGCCGCAACGTGAATGCGTATAAAGTAAAATAAAAATGTATACCCCCTACGGTACATGCATGAGTAAGATGTATAAAAACGTACGAAGAAGCAATATAACGAACGGAAGAAAATGAGGAAAAGAAGAAAAAATTCAACATCTCGTTGAGTTAAAAAAGGGAACTTAAAAAAACACCGATGTTTCTCCGATACGGATAAATAGTTGTATTAAAATCAAACAAATCTTACCGGAACGCAAATACGTATAAAATAAAATAGAAACGTATACCGGCCACCGTAGATGCATAAGAATGATGTATGAAAACGTACGAGAAAGCAATATAACGAGCGGAAGACAATGAGAAAAAAAAAGAAAAAAATGCAACATCTCTTTGATTAACAAAAGGGAACTTAAAAAAAGAAAAAAAAAACGCCGATGTTTTTCCGATACGAATAAATGATTGTATTAAAATCAAACAAATCTCACGAGAACGCGAATACGTACAAACGAAAATAAAAATGTATACCGCCCTCCGTACATCCATGAGTACGATGTATAAAAACGTACGAAGAAGTAATATAACGAGCGTAAGAAAATGAGGAAAGAGGGTATATTTCTCTATCTCGTTCGGCGAGGGAAAAAGGGGGCGGCGAGGAGGGGTGGGGGAAGGGGGTGAAATATACATATAATGGTGGGTATGTGAGTCGAGGGGGTGTGCGAGTATACCGGGGTATAAAGTCGAGAGAGGTGCGCGAAGGGGACCGAAGAAGAAGGGGCGCGTGCGCGAACGGAGGGAATACGAGGGAAATAAAGGTATAGCGGGTAGTTGTTGCGGGCAAGAAGAAGGTACAGAGGAGGTGGATAGGTATACGAGGGCATCGATGGATATCGAGTAGGCGAAGTAGAGGTACGTGAGATAATAAGGCGTGCTCGGGCATCAGCATCAGGCATGCCGATGGAAACCGCACGCGGCATTATTCAAATTGAATCCGGTAAGAATTATTATTGGCACGGCGGCATGGCCGGGGAGTGATAGAGAAAGAAGGAAAGAAATAAAGAATGATTGAAAGAAAGAGAGAAAAAAAAATGTAAAAAAAATAAAAATGGAGTGAGAAAGGAAGAGGAGAAAGAAGGAAAGGAGGAAAGGAAAGAAAGACGGACGCACAGGGCGAGTGGCCAACCGAGCCTGTTCCCTCGCTTTCTCGTTCGCTCGCGCCGGGCTCATTCCCTCGGAGGCGCATTTGCGCCCGCGAACACGAGGTGCAGAGCGAACTATCCCCGCTGCAACTGCACATGCACAGAGCCGATGAAAGACGCGGTGAGTTGCATACGAAGACGGAATGGGAAAAACGGGAGGTGAGCGGTATCGACGTTGTGCTGAGCATCGCGCCGGCATCACCATTGCTGGCGCATCAGAGAGAAGGAAGGAGAGATGGAGAATTTTTTTTATATATAAAGGACAGAAAGCGGAGGAGAGAAGACGTCACGATCTCTGGACGTACGTACGGTCCGGTATCGCTCGATGACCCTGCTGTCATTACGGCCCTCTCCGCGGATGTCATTACGCTAATGCCTCGTTCCCTTCTCCATTCCGCCTATATCCCTCCCTTCCTCCTCTTTCTCGACGTACAAACTTTTCTTTCGCTCACCTCCGCGAACCGACATTTTTCCCATACGGCTCGTGAGCTATTTTTATTTCCAGTAGCCTTCGAGAACATATATTGCGATGATTCAATATTCAGATACATGTGTATATATATAGAACGCGTATGCGGCGAAGGAAATTAATTTTTGTAATATTTTTGTTTTCTGCTTTTTTAAAGTAAAAAAATGAATTTGGGGCAGAGACGAAGTTGCTAATGGCGTGAAGTATGAGCATCGGCGCGATCGTACGTAGGAGTGCCGATGTTATTTTTTAGATGTATCATCGCGAATTTTTAACCCGATTTTTCGGATTATAGTTTATTCCCGAAAGTTCGTATCTTTGCTCACAAATGCATTGCCATAAGCATCGATCAGGCTATGAAGATTTAATACACCAAAATGTCTTAACCCTTCAAGTACCTCGGACTTTATTCCTGGAGGAAACGAATGCCTTCTTTTAAGCATAAAAACAATACGGATCTTCGTAATAAATTTTCGTCCGCGTTATCAAAAAAAGAACACTTCGACCAACGTCTGTGAATTTTTGCAGATTTTTTTAGCACATCGACTTGTTATGCGAATCGTTCTAAGCTTTCGTCTTGGAAAATTCTAGGTCCTCGTTAAACAAGAATCCCGTACGTGAAGGGTTAAGTCATTTTTTTATAATTTAACAACCACTGGCGCCTTCGGAAAGTCGTCTAGGAAAGTTCTGTCCTGGCCATCGCAGTGAAACGCATAACTCCCCTATTTTGCCCTGGTGGGCAGTCGGGAGTAAATAAAACTGTGCAGGAGTAAAAAAAAAACAGGTGTCGAGTTTCCGCGCAGCACTGCGACACCCCTCGACACACAATGTTGCGTGCGTTCGATTATATGATCTGTACAGGTTATCGCAGAACATACCAGCTCGACGAAAGTTTCCAACGACCCTGAGTTACAATTAAAAACAAAAAAACAACATATCCACCTACCATCACGATCGTCGTCCCGTGCAATTTTAATCAGATCCATATTCAAAGACCCTATGAACATGTAATTTGCAACTTTGTTATAGGTCTCAGCCCTCGTAATGTATACCTCGTGCCTCTGCGTACAATCCTCGCGTTTTTAATCGCTCATAGTTTTTAACGATTATGAGTTCAAACCGAGGAGCAAAAAGACTAAAATATATATAATCTCTTACCTCCTCGATCGTCGCCCGTGCAATATTGAACGGATCGATCATCAATGACTGTGAGGCCATGTAATTTGCAACTTTGTTGTTGTTCTCTCGACCCTCGTAATTCGTACCTCGGTCTACGATCCTCGCGAATTCTCAATACACGAAAGTTTTCAGCGATCGTAAGTTCAAACCCGAGTAAAAAAATATGTTTCCCCTTATTGTCCCATGCAATATTAGAATTATTATTATTACCCTCGGGGCCGACACCGGATGTCGACCGGCGACCGATGCACACGGCCACGTTCTCCCGTGCAACATTAAACAGATCCATCGACAATGTCTGTCATGTAATTTGCAACTTTGTCGTCGGTTTTCTCAGCTTTAGAATTTATACGTCCCACCGCGGTGTGCATCTCCCGCGAATTTGTCTCTTCCTTTGTCGCCCCATCCGTGCGGTACCGTCCTCTTTAGTCCCTCGCCGTCTGCCCTTCGTGTTCTCCGTCCTCCCTGATTTTCGCTCCTCGCGGTTACGGCTGTATCCCCGCGTGCCGCCCGTACGTCGTACGAGGGGGGGTCAGGGTTCACGCTCGCTGCGCGAAACGAGACGGCGTTAACGAGACTCACTCTTTTTTTTTTTTTTTTTTCGTCCCGCCGATTCGAATATTAGCGGTACGGAGCGCGAGAGCCGAGAGACTCTCGCCGCCGCCTCTATCATTCTTTCTTTATTCAGCCTCTCATTTCGACTCTGTCTCAGCTCGCAGCCTCTCGCAAACTCGTGCAGGCATCCCGGAGCCCGAGGAGAGAGACGGACCGGCCTAGCCGACTCAGAGGGAGCGAGCGGGACGGAATGGGCGAGGAAGAATGGAAGAAAGAAAGAAAGCAGCCGGGCGTTTGGACCGCAGACCACACTGAGGGCCCGAGCACGCACGATAATAACCCTCTCGCACAAACTCGGGCTCGCGCAAGGGCGAGTACGGTTACCGTAAGGTTTGCACGGTATATACGGTTAAGGCGCCCCGTAAGTTGCCTGCACTCCCGAGACTTTTTACGGTTCATAATTCAGTCGAGTGTATTTCAAACGCCTGCCAATGCCACGGAACTCGAACTCTCTCGGGGCCTCATCCTCGCTGTTATCCTCCGTCTATGAGCCTCTCTTTCGCATTCTCGCCACCTTCGCTCCCACTCCCGCATTGACGATTCCTCGCCATTTATGCGCACGTATATTCTCTATCTCATTTCTCACGTGATTTAAGATACCTCGGTCTTGTCGTTGTTTTTTTTTGCTTCTTTCTATCGCTCTTCGTGTTAAGTCCACTGTGCTGTGTTGTGTGGCTCATTAATCCGTTGCATCGGAAAAGAAAGGCTCGCAGGTTTTTGTGTTAATCTTGGTTATTTTACAATTTTTTTTGTAGTTATATTAGCGATTCATTTATTTTTTAGAGGGGGAAAATCTATGAGCCTTTTTCACTGGACCGAGAAAGAATTATTAGTTGGGAGAACTTCTTGGATTTGTCGGAAGAGTTTTTTTTCTAAAATTAGTTTTCTCAAATAACAATCAGTTTTCTTGCCTTGTAATTTTTTCATTGTTGCGAGGTAAGTCTCGATTGAAGGATACAGGGGAGAAATCTATGAGGCTTTTTCACTGGACCGAGAAAGAATGATTAGTTGGGAGAACTATTTTCAGAGTTAGGTAAAACTAATTTTTTTATTTTCAGAAATTAGTTTTTGGAAGAAACTAACAGAAACTAACAGTTCTTTCACCTCGTGATTTGAAGAGTGCAGAGGAAACATGCGTTCTTTACTGAACGGAAAAAGAATTACGAGTTGGGCACAACAGATTTTTCTTTTTTTTGTCATGCATTAGTTTTTGTCAAGCAACGATCTGTTCTCTCACCTAGTCATTTTTTCAGTGCGCGCGGTAAATCTCGTTTGAAGAATGTCGGTCGTTGAATTTCTTTTTTTTTTCAATTCACATCGACCCGATGGATTTCCATGTCTGGTCGTTTCTGCGCGCCCGAGGCATTATAGATTCGCGATAGAAGTGCAGCGTGCGCGGGGGTGTAGGGGAAAAAAGTCTCCGACTAGCCCGCGGACGAGCGAGTGTATCAGCTCGATTCCAAGCGGCAATCATCAAAATGATTGCGATGCTTCCCCTCCCTCGTCCCCCTCATCCTCCGCTGAGCAACTTCTGTCCGTTTATTTTTTTCATTTTTCTCTCATTTTTTTTTAGATCTTTTTCCGCGACGAATCACGCCTGGCGTGATGGGCGTGTGTGCGCCCCCTTAAACGCGAGGATGGTATGGATCACCCTGCGTGCCAGCTAGAAGGCTCATACCGACGCATGACCGTTGAGGGATCGACTTACACCAGTTTACAGTAGGTGTATTACAGGCTACACGGATATACAAGGTGGATGAGAAGAAATAAAAAAAAATAATAAAAGAAGAAAAAATAAAAATAAAAGGAGGAAGAGCCGGCACAATGCTGGCGCATTGAGGGGCCCGATCGAAGGCGTCGATGCCTTCGAGGTGTTACGGCATAACTCAGTCATTACGTGTGTACATCCCCGACCGCCCTCTCGTCGGTTCTCTCTCTATACTCGTCGGGAACCTCTCCCGGTGCCCGAGCGCGTCGGAATATGCCAAAGCAAGGGCCTCCTCGGATCGGTCAGCGAGGCACGATCGCAGCCTCCGATGGAAAATTATATTCAGATGAGGAAGGAAATCAATTCCACGATTGGTTATATCGATGCCCTGGCCCGATCTACCCTCGATTAGTGTACGAGGGAGGGGGGAGAGCCGCGGATCAGCCGCGGTACAGCGATCCAAGAGAAATATGTATAACGTACCATACCGTTTTTTACCGTTCGAACTTCGAACGCTAATACGTAACCGACTCGGCCTGATTCTCTCTCCTCTCTGCCGTGTACGTGTACGAGCCGAATTCGTTCGATGCAGAGTCCTTTCTCGTTTCCCGAAGCGCGATTATCTTTGGGAAGAATGGAATAAGGATTATATGTAAAAAAAATAATAATCAAAATATCATTGGGCAAAACCGCTGTTTTCGACGGTCGGTAATACCTTTCTCGTATTCTGATCGTAATTCGTTGAGTAAAAAAATAATATATGAAATAAGAAATATGAAATAAATCAGCGAGCGACCCTTCGGCCGAGGATGGGCTTGTTGTTGGTTGAATTAGCCATGTCGAGAGGATTTAATGAGGGGATGAAAGTCACCTCGGCTTACTTTCTTCTCTCCTCGGCATAAGTTTTCCACGAAACAATTATATTCACGGGGGCAAGATGGACTCCTATAAAATATCCCCTTTCTTACCCCACATTGATATTCTACAACTCTATGTTTTTATTTTTTTTTTATTTGCCAAGAAGTAACCTTCGAAAGATCCGAATATCGGATGAAAATTTATTACGAACATCCGTATCGTTTTTGTGCTTAAAAGAAGGCATGGTCGATTGCAATCGGCAAAAAGATTCCGGGCCTTGAAGGGTTAACGTGAATAGCAGAAATTAATTCACCGAACTAATGGGATAAAGTAGGTAAAAAACACAAATATGAATCAAGATGAGAAAATAATAGGACCAAATAAATCAAAATAACATAGTATATAAAAAAAACAAGCAAATGAAGAGTTATCATCGATAGATTTTTTTTCTATATATAATTTTTTTAAATAATTTTATTTTGCTTCTGGGTCATGTTCGAGCAGAATAGTTCCGTGAAACCCGGCGAAAGATATCCCTCGGTGCATTAAGATTTTCTCCAGCCTCGAACGAGGCGACTATGTGCTTTATTTCAACGACCAATTATCGTCCGTAGCATCATCGCTCGGGCTCGATCTCTATGTATCCCTTCGTCATCTCTTCTTTTTTCTTTCTGCTTCAGAACTGTTCCTGCCGCGGATTAATCGTAACCGCCGCTTCGAGATCCGTCCCGAGAGCGAGAAACAGTGAGCGAGTGAGCGAGTGAGAGTGATAGTGATATCAAGAGGAGACCCCGGTGCACGACCTCATGGAACGGAAAGCGAGCCTTCGGGCGCGAAACTGCGGATAGGCGAGGTAAGTCTCGAAGAAATACAAGTTAACCTATAGCGTTTCAAATCTGTAGAGAAACGAACCACGGATGAGAGATGCCGACTTTGATTTCGATATTCAACCGTGTGCAAAACCTAACGGATGTAATGTAAGAACTGACTTGAACATAATGGACTTTGCGCCGCCTCGCGATTGAGAACACAGAAAACACGGCATCTTGTGCACGTCAAAAAAAAAAAAAAATAATCATAATAATAATTGTCTATTTGACAAATATTTCTTGTCCGCAGGCGGTAACAATTTTGCTCGCGCTCGTTGAAAAATGTTTAAATTAAATGTACAGTCGACAACATTTTTTTAAAAATGGTAAAATTAAAAGCGAAAAGATCGCGGAACTTTGTGGTCAAGAAACCGTTCGGTTGAATTTACCTACAAACGTTTTTTTTCACTGCGTATGAAAAATCATTAAATATCTTAGCCATTTAATTAAGGAATCAAAGTCGTGCGGCTTCTTCGTAGAAAAAATATTAAAAAATGACGCGAACTGCTCGCACGGGTTACAAATTCGGAGTTGAAGACTGAGCAAGAGGTACGCGGAAGTGCGAACCCTCGTCTAAATTCCAGAACTGTTGCGTGCACCGCCGATCGTTTCGAGATTATGCAACCTTAGTTTAGATTTGTCAGCCCGTCAAACAATACATTTTTGTCACGTCCAAAAAAAAAAAAAAAATTTGAGCTACATGAAACGAGCGAAAAAAATCTCCGATCCTCTGGGCTCTCGACTTCCAGGGCGCTTCCTTCAGTTCCCGAGCCCTCCTGGTCCTGGGCGTCAACGGCACGCGCTTGGGTGGGACTCTCCCTCTTTCTCTCTCCGCGCTCACGGCCCGTGTTCGTCCGCGGTGCTCTCGGCCTCCCTCTCTCTCCCTCTTTCCGTCGATCCTTATCGGATCCGGGACTGCATATAATTATAATTAAAAGTGATCAAGCCGATAGGAGTTGCGCGCGCGTTGGGCCGGATCCGAGGAGCCTCCCCGGGTCTTTATACCAAGAGTTAGCCACATACCTCGCGCCCTGCAAACGTTTTTTCTTCCTCAATTTTTTTATTTTTTATTTTTCATACATATATATATTTTTTCGTTCCTCACCTCCCCCGATCGAGGAGCCTACCTGTGGTTACAAGAGCGCGCATTATGGAACGGTATATAAGAATGGTGGCATAATATCCGCTTGAACTTAAACTCGTACGTATGGTTATATTTCTGCTCCGGTGGTGAGCGAGAGCCGTAGCTGGCTTTCTGCGATATGCCCTTGCAGGACCGCGTCGGGACGAGAGCCCAGTGGTAGAGAAGATACCGGAGAGGAGAGAGTCGGGAACGTGTATAGCGGAGGTGGAGTCGCTCTCCGAGAGCGCGCACAGGCTATATGCTAATTCCGGCCTCGGGCCACCACGCAGCCCTTAATGGTCCAGCTGAGACTCCTCTTCTCAGCTCTTATACGGCAACTAGTCCTCATCTCTCGTTCCTCTCCCTCTCCGCACGTATCCCGCGCGTTCGTCGTCCGCGTTCGTCGTTTCGCCTTCTTCCTGCTTCTACCTCGGCCGAGGCCTCCGTACGGCCCCGGCGTACATCGCTCACAATGTTGCGCCAATTTTACGGGATCCTCGACCGCGGAACGCCAATTGTTTTGCCGATATCTCGGTTATCGCGAGCCTGCAGAGACATCCGGGCCTCGCGGCCTCCCGACGACCGAAACCGCACCTGCTTTTCGGATCGACGCCTCCGCTTTGAAACAACAGAAAAAAATAATTTGGAAAAAGGAATATAAAAAATTCATAAAGTTGTATCCAAAGTGCGAAGAAATGGGCACCTGCTCCGGATCGCGATCGTTCGGGCCACATAACTTCCCCACCCCCTCCCCGGTGATCCATCGATCGTTATTCATTGACTAATTCGCTAACGTTTAGGCAAAAACATCTGCCGGTCATCGAGTCTGCTCGTCCCGCTGCTGAAGAATCGAGTCCATCGGCATCGGACGTCCAGATACTCTCGAGGCCTCCTTTATTCTCGTCTTATGCCCCCCCCAACCCCCTCCGTACCCCCCAGCCCTTCTCATATTATAGTCACCACCTCGGGGTACGAATCGATGAGAACTCCTCTTGCTCCTCTTCTTCACTCTTCTGTACATCGAAGATTAAAGAAGCGCGCGAGGAAGCGAGATAGGGACAGGAGCAGCAACCCTGGCCGATCCGCGTCGGTAGAGGGCCCCGTCGATTTCTACCTCATAGGCAGATAATCGCCTTTGATTTCTCTCTTCGATTCCTCGAGACCCTCTCCCACCCCTCACCTTCTTTCTCTCTGCCAAGTCGATCTCTCGCGAACCCGAGGCCTCCTTCCTCCCCGTCTTCTGCCCCCCCCCCCCCCCTCCGCCCCCCCCCCCTCTTAGCTTCGCTGCTTCTTCTCCACCTCCTCCTCCTCCTCTCTCGGTATCGAAGATCACTCCCTTCTTATATAATTACCTTATTTCCGAATAATTGGCCAATTTATACTCGAGAGTCCCAGCTGAAAACAATCCGGATAGTTCTCTCCCGCTCGCTCGCACGCCGAGGATGGAACGTCCGATGGGGCGGATGGTGTGTGATGCCCCCATAGGGCCCCGCGTAGAGCGCTTATTTTATGTATATGGCAGTGTGATTAGATCGGGCAACGCCACGAGAGAGAAAGAGTTAGGCTTTTGTATCGGTGTTGTTATTTTGACGCATGTGTGTCGGTGACTTGCCATCGGTGCTGCGCGTGTGTGTGGGTATGATAATTCCGCCCTGAGGGTTCCGCGGTCCAGTCTCCACCCACGCAACGCACACTACTATGTAACCCGGGAGATCATCGAGGAGTCCGGCGGAAAAAGTTCCACCGGGGGAGACAGAGCCACGTCCGCGATGTGGACCTCGCTCGGCATCGCCTTTCATGCTCTGCACTTCCACCGTTCCCCGCAACGTGTCCTCGTCGTCTCTTACAGTCAAAACTGTATTTATTATTATTATAAATTGCGTTCGATAGCGGTAACTGGGACGTTTACCTTAATACGATTTTCTTAATGCCCCCTATGAATTCGTTCCTTTTGTTGTAACAT
>JAPYZD010005891.1:0-12943 GCA_030522725.1 Ichneumoninae sp. B BG-2022a | reverse complement strand
GGTTAACAAATTACCCGGTAACAAAACTTTTTTTTTATGAAAATGATTCGTTTATTTTTCTGAATACGTATGAATTTTTTCAGATTTTTAAGTAATCGTCGATTTTTTATTTTTCTATAGAACAAAAATCAACGATTACTTAAAAATCTGAAAAAATTCATACGTATTCAGAAAAATAAACGAATAATTTTTGTAAAAAAAAGTTTTGTTGTCGCGTAATTTGTTAACCAATTAATTTTTTGATGAATTTGTTAATAACATTTTGCAATTATTATTATGCAAAATTAATCTTCCCAGTACTTTTAGTATGCATGATTTTTTCAGATTTTTATATCATCAAGGGTACTTGCTATTTTCTCTTATTGTTCTGAAACTTTTGCGAAGTCAGCGGGCAGCGAGACCCCTCTTTAATCAATTGAGTATATACTATCAGAAACTATCTATATAGAGGTCCCCCCTGGTAACTATTCGTTATAGTAGGAAATACCATCCTTTTTCTTAGTGTATGTCACCGCGACTTTTGGTTAATCCAACCAATTTTTTTTTTCAGTGTAGTTTCGAGTTGAAAATACGAGAGTGTAAAACTTCTGGTCCTGCGTCGTCGGCGAAGAGGATAAGCAGCACGAGACTGGCTCGTATCATTCGAAAGTGCGGAATCGTTCGATGCAAAGATATTAAAATCGTCGGCGCAAGATTAGCCGTTCTATTTATTTACTTGCATTGATCGAGTTCTCGGGAGATAAGAGCAATCTCTGCGCCGCGTTCGCGATTTTATATCGTCGATTCTGTTTACAAACTCGGGAGCTGCAATGATATTGATCGATGCAGTCTTTTTAAAATTTTTTTTCTTTTTTTTTTACCTCTTGGTCTTTCCTTTCACGGATCGTTATTCGATGAAGAATCAACGATCCGTAGGTGAGAGTGCACTGCCATATTCTCCGGTCGAATATTTCTCGGCTACACTTTCCGCTCTGGCGTCCGAGAGCGAGACTCGTCGCGTTAACGGCCAATTCCATTATGTCCAGATGGCCTTAGACTTGGAGCACGGCGGCGTTGGCCGGGATCCAAGGAAGGAACTTCGCGACCTCCGTACAGACGAGAAAAACTCGTCTCGGTGCTTGCCGCTGGTTCGACGGCCAACGAGTTTGTCATTTAGTGTCAGAAATGTGCCCAATAACCATGATTTTTGTTTTTTTTTATGTAATTAATTTATAATTTCTCAAAGATTGCAAACACAATTTGTGAGATTTATTTAGAAGAAATACAGACATTAAGGGTGAGGGTGGGAGAGTGGATCACAGCGTGTCTCACACGCAGTAGGCCCGGGTTTGATTAGAGGCAAGCACCAAGAATTTTCGGTGGTGTTTTTTCTGCGAAAAAGTGGTTCGGAACCCACTGTAATAGCAGGTGCTGAGGAAAGGTCCAGCGTCTTGGTATGGGAAACCGAAAGACTGGAAAGTGTCGCGGGTTCGATTACCGAGACTGAAGTCCCGTTGGTGACAGGAACGACTATATCCGTGTGGCCGAGACTATAGTCTCGGACTCATACGCTATGAACGCTGAAATCTTGAGAATTTAGCATATGGGAGTGGTTTAAGATTTTCAAATTCCACTCCCATATGCTATGAATGCAAAAATCCAGAGAATATAGCATATGGGAGTGATTTGCGATTTTCGAACTCCACTCCCGTGTGTTATATGAGGTTTGGTTTTTTTTTTTAATTCACTCCCATACGCTATGAACATCGAAATCTCGAGAATATAGCTTATGGGAGTGATTTAAGATTTTCAAATTTCACTCCCATACGCTATGAATACCGAAATCTTGAGAATATAGCATATCGGAGTGATTTATGATTTTCGAACTCCACTCCCGTGTGTTATATGGGGTTTCGGTTTTTCGAAATTCACTCCCATACGCTATGAATGCAAAAATCTAGAGAATTTAGCATATGGGAGTGATTTATGATTTCAGAATTTCACTCTCATATGCTGTCAACGACGAAATCTCGAGAATATAACATATGGGATTAATTTATGATTTTAGAATTCCGTTACCGTGTGTTATATGGTGTTTCGGTTCCCATACGGGATTGAAACGATAACACGTCACCTTGACAATCTTGCTGTCGTTGTTTCAATATCATATGCAATTCAATTGTAAGAATTGAAAGTAGAATCGAAATAACAATTTTTTTTCTTTGGCAGCCCGCAAGCAAATTTTTTTTTCAGTGTACTATCCTTTTTCTCAGTGCAAGGAAATGGAGCTGAATGGAGCAAAGTTTGAAAGTGAAGCGAAGCAAAGGATCGAGCAATTTTGTTTCGGTAGTTCCCCTCTCTTTCGGTGTAACGAACAAATACCTAATAACCACTCCGGTTGAATGTAAAGCGGATTAAGGCAACTTGCCTCCATCAAACTTTACCGACTTCCCGGTAAGACCAACGGAGCGTTGACCCGAACGAGACCTTATAAATTGTAATTTACGCCGCGGAGTCTCCGCAGGCGACGAACCCGGTGTGTAATTCATTTATCCAAATGACACTTGACTTGCCGGCCTATCAGTTGGCGAAAGAAACGGAGAAAAGAAGTAATGAAAACTGGCGGAATATCTAAGAGCGAGCGGGAAATTACGTTACAGGAGCCGGCGATATCGCAACCGGTAACGTCGGCGCAGATCTGACTCTCGCGAATCGAAAGGTCAACGACCCCGTACGCCTCGGCGCGCACCTCCTGCGACACCGTTTTCACCGGAGCCCGTTGCAACGTCCACCCGACAGCCAGCAATAAAATCCAGCCCTCCCTGTCCTCGAATTCGTCGATAACCGTCGATCATGTATTGTATTGTAGGGTAGAGCGGGGCAAAATGGGGCAACGGGGCAAAACGGGGTTTTTGGGCAAAACGTCATTTTCCAATAATTTTTCGATGCCCAAATTCACCCTATCGGATACATCAGGCTTTTCTGCCCAGTTTTGCCACCTTGTCTGATCCAAAAATGATTGGAAAATTTAGTTTTGCTCAAAAACCCCGTTTTGCCCCGTTGCCCCATTTTGCCCCGCTCTTCCCTACATGGGTGGGTGGTTGAAGTATCGATCGTTGGAGCTAGAACCTAAAAATGCTAAACACAACGGTGTTTGTTTAGGTTTCCTCTCTATAGCCAAAAGTATTCTCGCTGCCATACTTTTTACATCGGTTTCTTGTAATCCTGGTGAGATGAGCTGGGATGCAAAGCGGTACAGTGACCGTCAAGTGAACGTCACAGGAACGTTATCATGCTGGCCGCGGTCAGGGAAAACCGGGAAACCCAGGAAAAGTCAGGGAAAAAAATCTTGGTCAGGGAATCAGGGAAAAGTCAGGGAACTTCAAAATTGGTCAAGGAAAAATTAAATTGTCACCGATCTTTATATAAATAAATAAGAAATACATAACAGGGAGCCTTAAAAAAATGGAACATTTCGAAAAAAAAATAGAATTAAATATTAATACAAAAATTAGGCATTTTTATTTGCATCATTAATTTCTTCTACTAGAAGTCGTTAGAAGTTTGGTCAGGGAATATTTTTAATTAGTCAGTGAAAGGTCAGGGAAAAGACAGGGATTTTTTTTTCTGGAAAAAACGGCCACCATGGTCATGTGACGAATGCTAAATTGGCGAAAATGATGGAGACCCGACGATGACGAACGCGCATGCGCACAAGGGCTGTCGCGACTCGACCAGCGAAACGTGGACGTCTGTATAGATGTAAAATGATGACTTTTGCAGCCATTTTTTACCGTCACCCAGTGACCGAAAAAAGTCACGATCGTTATTTTACATCTATATAGACGTCCATATTATGCTGATCGTGTTGAATGGGGTGAATAAAGATAATGGTAATTTTAAATGGAAAATGGTAGGAAACAAAAATGACGTCACGTGACTTGTCACTGACGCAAGTATAAAATTACTGTAATTTTGCGGCATCGGTGCTAGGCTTCATTTATTAACTAACAAAATAACCCACAATTCACTCACGACCTTCTTTGCACTGAGAGAAGGATCTAAAAGGAGTAAAAATGACTATTTAACTTGAGAGGTGTTACCATTAGCACATAGTGGTAGGGCGCTAGGCCGCCACCTATGGTAGGAAGTACCGGATTTATAAGAATTTTTCTTAGTAATACAACATTTTTTTGTTATTTCAGATTATCCGAGAATTTTTTACCATATCTTTATGATAAAAATGCTTACATGATCGGTAATTTTTACCAGATCCTTCTCTCAGTGTGCACATCGTCGTGTCTATAGTTACCCTGTAAAAAAAAAATTGTAAATGTAATGCACAGAACTGGAAGTTTTTATGCAAAAACTGGTACATTAAATTTAATGTATAATCGTAATGAAAAATTAATATACTTTTTCATTGAAATTAAAAAAAAATTATTACAACTAAAGTACTTTCATAGTAAAATTAAGGAAAATTATTAAAAATGAAGTATTCCCAAGGTTTTTAATACACTGAACAGGAATGTTTCATCACAATTGTGCATGAAATTTAATACACCAGTTTTTGCATAAAAACTTCCAATCCGGTACATTAAATTTCATATGATTTTTCTTACGGTGAATATATAAGGAAGAAGCTCGAACTATTGTCCAAGTTTCAGATCGATCGTGTTTGGTCTTTACTGTATAACGTCCTCGTCCAATAATCCGAGAATAGCAGTTCAGCTTTCACAGATTACACATCAATTACCATATTACTCTCTCGCCGAGTGCTTCGAATATTTCGTAACCGGGGTTAACGGACGAGTAAAGAATTTCTCTCGTGAAAGCCGAGTGTACCGAGTCGTTGCCCCAACGCTTGACAAGAGCGTACCGGGGTTATCCGCGCTGCTGTGGGCCGAGAATTTCACCGACGTAGCTTTTATAGCCGAGGTCCGTAAGTCGAGCCCTTTGCGCCCCGTCCTCTGTAACATGCTCCGTCTGACCACTCGCTGGACTATCTACTGCCGCGCGAATCTCCCACCCCGCAGGGATAAAACATTTCCTCGCTCCTCCGAAGGTTTAGGAAAGCAGAATACGCTCTTTCGTGCAACCTTCCCGATTCGTCCCGAACATTTTATTCCTCTCCGATTCGGGAATTGTGAATCCTATCGGAATCGATCTGGCGAACAGAGTGGAGAAGTGCGGTAAAAGGTGTCGTCGAAACTGCTGGTCTACGGTATTTTCTTCACTGGTCGACATCATCGAGGTAAGCTGAGGGTAATATGAGAAGTTTAAAGTCCCCTTAAAGTAAAGCGCGGGTTTACTTTAAAGAAAGCCGATCGTTAGCTGTTTCGATGAACTTGTGCTGGAGGAAAGCCACGTTGCCGGTATCGGGCCAGCGTTGGCCAGTGTTCCACATTGGTGTGAACCGAGGGTAATATGGGAAGTTTACAGTCCCCTTAAGGAGGTTGGAGCGAGTGCTGTTCATTTCGCCTAAATTCGAGAAATTCGGGCAAGAATTGCAAACACTTCCCAATGTTATAAAAATCTGAAACAATTCATACTTATTATAGGCATTGAGAAGACTAATTTTACATAATAATAATTTAAAAATGTTATTAACAAATTGTTGAAAAAAAATTGTTCTTCAAAATATGTGGTAACTCAACTTTTTTTTTAATGAAAATGATTCCTTCACTTTTCGGAATACGTATGAATTTTTTCAGATTTTTATCTTTATTTTGACTTTTGCACACTTTTCCATGTAAAAAACAAGAAAAATCAAGATGCAGATAAGAATCTGAAAAAATTCATACGTATTCTGAAAAATAAACGAATCATTTTTATTAAAAAAAAAAGTTGAGTTACCACATATTTTGATGAACAATTTTTTTTTCTATAATTTGTTAATAACATTTTGAAATTATTATTATGCAAAATGAATCTTTTCAGTGCCTATAATAAGTACGAATTTTTTCAGATTTTTATGACATTGGGAAGTAAACCGAGGATTTACTTTAAAGAAAGCCGATCGTTAGCTGGTTCGATAAACTTGTCGTGGGGAAAAGCCACGTTGCCGGTGTCGGGCCAGCGTTGGCCAGTGTTCTGCCGACATTGGACTGCACACCGGTCCTCAAAAAATAATTTCGTAAAATCGGAATACGAAGTTTCGTAAAAATAGTTTTGTTAAATAAGTAACAAAATCTTTTGTTCATGTTCGAACAAAAGATTTTGTCACAAATTTTAGTTTGTGCTTTCGATTGTATAATTTGGAAATTGACAATTAAAATATCGTAGACGTTTGTGGACAATTGGTTGTAAAAAGTACAAACCCTTTTTATTTTGCGAGCCATTCCGCAACGTTTTTTCCCCCACCTGACAAATGTCGTTCTATGTTATCGGTGGCGACACATCTATCGGTGGCAGGATTGCGCTTTTCGGCAACGGTTGTAATTATCACTGGAATAGTAGTTTCGCGATCGGTTAGTTGGACCGTCGCACCCTTCCGGCTTCGTGTATTTCGAGAGCACGTAAAACTTTGTACTTTATATTCACGATCGTCGGTCGGGGAATTCGCACGGAGGAACGGCATGGAGAGGCGAACTCACCGGATGCGATGCAGATCACGGAAACCAGCCGCCCCGAGCATCGGCATCTGCAATTGCAATTCGACCCCTTCGTCCCGCAATTCTCAAACTCGTACTATCCGGTTATGTATTTTCATCCCTCTCGGTCACCGGTAATTCAGCTTTTTCAGATTTTTTTATCAATATTTATATATAAGGGTGTTTCAAAAAGGGCATTTTTTTAATTTTCCTCTCACCTTTTAAAAGTACAAATTTCGATCTCAAATTGAACCCTGCAAAAAATCCTAAAAGATGAGGCATTCGACGTTTTACCCAAAAAAATGCGACCCCCTTTCGCTGGACCTTTTTATCGATAAAAATATATAGGTCTACGAGGTGGGAGCTTAACTTTTTGTCATTTTTTTTGGATTAAACACAAAAGACTTCGATTTTTAAATTCGTCTATAGAAAACTTAAAAAATGTCCACTAGAGTGAATACGTTGAAAAAAATTCTTCCGCCCTCCCAAAGTATAGATTTTTTTAAAAAATTGAACCTCGCGACCGGCAGGCCTATGCAAAAAATCTTAAGAGATTCCGCATTCGTCGTTTACACCTTAAAATAAAGAATTTATCGAATTTTTTCGGTACAAATGTTGAATGCGGCATCTTTTAGCATTTTTCGCTAGGGACCGACTTTGGTGCGGTTCAATTTGAGGTCGAAATCTATACTTAAAAGGGTGGGAGGAAAATTAAAAAAATGTCCTTCCTGCGAAACCCCCTAATATACATATATACGCAGTGTATATGAATTTCATCGCGAAATGGCCTAATTAGCACGCGAGCGTCGTCGCGACTGTAAACTTTTATAGAGTCGTTAATGCAACGTACAGCCTTATTAGGATTTACAAGACGTTTCCGGGTGTTCGCCCGAGCGCACGAGACGGGAACTGCGCCAGCAGTATAGTTGGGACGCAAATAATCCCGGTTTAAAAAATATATATCAAAAATGTATATATATATATTTTAAGTTTTACAATTATCAGGGTGATGGTTTTCGTGACGATTTTAATTGAAATCTGCACGACGTAGGGAAAGTGTTATCTGCGGAATGGATTTTTCGCCTTGGTTTTTATTTTTTCATTAAAAAAATGTATATATATATATGAAAAAATCGGACCGACCGAGCGATCGATACAGCGAATGGGAAAGGGGTCGCTTTCAGCTTGGATATTGTTCCATATCTTTCGCTCGCTCTCGTCCGAACAAGAGGACTATCCACGCGGATTAATGGGCCGGTGATGAAGGTACGGCGAAACGGCTAGGGATTCCTTTAATTAAATCGCGTAATGAAAACAGAGCGTGGAAGTGAGTGGGGGAGATGGAGTGGCGAGGAGCGAGTGCCACGAGGACGTGGATGGTTCATCGTTCGAGAATAATTCGTCCCGCGGGTGGACTATCGGAGTTTATGTAACCCACTTTGCCCGCCGACGAAATCTGAAAAGCCTCTCAACGTTATCGACCCCCCCCCCGCGCGGACAAATCGACGATCCAGTAAACGACCCAATGACAACAATTGCTTCTAAAAAAACACCCACGATAAAATCAATTGCGACACTGATAAAAAAGTACAGTTTAATCAACTAAGATTCGGCAGGGACTTTCAAATAAATATTTTGTTGGTCGAACAAAATATTTTAATGACTCAAAAATATTTTGGTGCAATCAACCAAAAAATTGTTGAGCTAACTAATTTTTTAGGTGTACCAACAAAATATTTAGTTGAACGTCCTTGTCCGAATCTTAGTTGATTCAACCTTATTTTTTATCAGTGAACGCTCGTCGGATCGAAACTAACATCATAATCAAAATTATTCGATATAGTTTGATAATTTCATGAGAGCTGATTGTTAAGGGGACGCTCATTTTACGGTCTTCTAGCCCTACACCCAGAATAATAATTTATTTTACGGGCATCGGCAAATAAATAAATATTTCGTTTAAATAAATATTTTTATTAATTTAATTGAATATTTAGTTAAAATAAATAAATATTTATTTGACCCAAATAAATTTATGTCAAATGAATTATTTTTCTGGGTGTAAAAAAGGCACATTTACATCTCTACCAGTCACAACTCTGCCGGAAAGTAAAAAAATTCTTCCACGATAATAATAAAACTCTACCGGACTTGAATTAAAACTACCGGAATTACAATAAAACTGTACCGGAATATGAGACTAACGCCTAGCCTTGTATTCCGTAGAGTTTTATTTCAAGTCCGATAGAGTTTTATTTTAATTCTGGTAGAGTTTTTTTTTACTTTCTGGTAGAGATTTTGGTAGAGTTGTGAGTGGCAGAGATGAAAAAGTGCTGAAAAATTCTCGTCGGACAAGAACTAAAATAAAAATGAAAATTATTCGAGGACCAAGGACATTCGATGGATTGATGGATGTTCATTTTCTGTTCTTTTAGCCCTAAAAAACACATCTGTAAAATAAATTCCAATACTCGTCAGCTAAAAACAGGAATAAAAATGAAAATTATTCGAGCACCGAGACGAGTCTATCAATAGAGAGAACTTCACTTTCTGTTCTTTGATTCCCAAAAAAAAAAATCACCCGTTATAAAATCAATTGCAATGCTCGTCGGATAGTCTCTAAAATAAAAATAAAAATAATCCGAAGACCGAGAGGAGCCGATTGATAGAGGGTCGCTCATTTCCCCTTTTTTTATTCCTCACTCTCGTCCCTCTCGCGATGAGTCACTCCAAAAAAAAAAAAAAAAAAAAAAAAAAAAAAAAAAAAAAGAAAAAAAAAAAAAAAAAAAAAAAAAAAAAAAAAAAAAAAAAAAAAAAAAAAAAAAAAAAACAGAAACTATGTAAAAGCGGGTTGGAACAGTTCCGAAGAATTTTTATTCTCTACGTTTACACTGGCACGGAAAGCCACGAGGGACAGATAAAAAAAAAAAGAAATCATGTAGCGAGTGTTTGTGCGCGAATTTATTATTCTCGAGCAATCCCGAGTTCCCTTTACCTCGAGAACACGTGTGTCTCTCTCCGTCTCCGGAGTCATCCGGGGCACGTAGGCTCTCGCGAAAATGCTCTTATCCTCTCTTCGGGCCACGAAAATATCCAGTGTCTTGGGAAGCACGGCCGAGAGACCGGGAGGATAGAGCGGGGCAAAATGGGACAGCGGGGCAAAACGGGACATTGAGCAAAACGCAAGATTCCAATCATTTTTGGATGTTCCATTTTGCCCCGTTGATACATCCGGACTGTCTGTCACGTTTTGCCCCATTGTCCCATCCAAAAACTATTGGAATATGGCGTTTTTCCCCACTGGCCCGTTTTGCCCCGCTCTTCCCTACTTTCCGCCCGTGACTGGAGGATTTCGTCTGCGCCAATAAAACTTCCAATCATTTTTGGATGTTTCGTAAGTTTCCAATAATTTTTGGATGTTTCGTAAGTTTCCAATAATTTTTGGATGTTTCGCAAGTTTCCAATCATTTTGGGATGTTTCGCAAGTTTCTAATAATTTTTGGATGTTTCGCAAGTTTCCAATCATTTTTGGATGTTTCGCAAGTTTTCAATAATTTTTGGATGTTTCGCAAGTTGCCAATCATTTTTGGATGTTTCGCAAGTTCCCAATAATTTTTGTATATTTCGCAAGTTTCCAATCATTTTTGGATGTTTCGCAAGTTTCCAATCATTTTTGGATGTTTCGCAAGTTTCCAATCATTTTTGGATGTTTCGCAAGTTTCCAATCAATTTTGGATGTTCCATTTTGCGCCGTTGATACATCCGGATTGTCTGTCCCGTTTTGCCCCATCGTCCCATCCAAAAATGATTCGAATATGGCGTTTTGCCCCACTGGCCCATTTTGCCCCACCGTCCCGTTTTGCCCCGCGTTTTCCTACTTTCCGTCCGTGACTCTGGAGGATTTCGTCCGCGCCAATAAAACTTTTGCTATTTCGCTCGCTTTCTATCCGGAGCTGCGGTAGCTCATTTTCCACTGTACTTCAGGAATTCGTGGCTCGTAGGTCTTCGGGGGTGTTAGAGTAGCGAAAACTCGAGCGGTTGAGAATGGGAGGTACATGTATAGAAATAGAAACTACTCTGTAAACAATTGGGGAGTGATCAGCGTCTGTGGTCTCTGTTTAAGTAATCACTACGTAATCGGGTGCGGAACTCTAAGGATTTTGTAACTGGATTCTCGACCTCAGCCCCTTCGAGCGGTTGAGTCTAGGGGTGGGAGACCGAGACACGGAATCCTGTGTGGCGCGCTGAGCGGGATGAAAGCGTATCGCGGAAATTCGTCGTTAGAGGGCTTGAACTTCCGATCGGGAAACGGGGATCCTGAGGACCGAGGCGGTAGTTCGGTATCGAGGAAATTGAAGGGAGATATTCGTTGGAAGCGCACTTCACTTGTTACTTTACTTTCCTTAATCGGTGATATCTCCGATGACGAAATAAGTGCGGGGTAAAATGGGAGAGTGGGGCAAAAGGGGATAATGGGACAAAACGCAATTTTTCAATAACTTTTGGTTGGTGGTCACGGTAAGTGGGGTAAAACGGTGTTGAAAATCCGGATAGATCGTTGGGACAAAATGCGGCATCCAAAAATTATTGGAATACTGAGTTTTGCCACCGCCGTCCCGTTTTACCCCACTGTCACATTTTTTCCCGCTGTCCCATTTTTCCCCACTGTCCCATTTTGCCCCGCTCTTCCCTATTTATTTATTTAATGATTTCGTTGTTTAATTATTGATCGTTAATCCTTAAGACTGCATAGCGTGCGGAGAGGGATCAGAACGTATCGCGGAAGTTCGTCATTAGAGGGCTTGAACCTCCGATCGGGTAACGGGGATCCTGAGGAAGAGGCCGGTAGTTCGGTGTCGAGGAAATTGAAGGGAGACGTTCGTTGGAAGCGCACTTCACTTGTTACACTGTAAAAAAAATTAGTTTGAAAATTAATGAACGGTATTGAAAGCTTTTTTACATAAACAGTTTCTGAAATTTCAAACACATGTGTGTTGCAATTTTACAGTAAAATTTGCATTTTTAATAAAAATGTTTGCAAATTCCAGGCTAAATATTTCTAATTTTAATATCTCGTATTTTTATTTTACAATAAAAGTGCATTAATGTTCGATTAATGTAAGTAATTTAAGCAAATCTCAATTTTCAGTACATTAAATTTACAATTTATTTTGACAGTGTATTTTACTTTCCTTAATCGATAATATCTCCGATGACGAAATATTTATTAAATTGTGTAATGATTTATTTGTTTATTTATCAATTTAATGTAAATGTATTTATTCAAAATATTTTGCATTTAAAATATTATTGACATTATTGCCCCTATTGCTATTGCCAACGGGCCATCGACCCAAGTCCTTCAGACCCCGATTCTCATTTTTTTTATACAAGTTACTCCATTCATTTTTATGTGGATATTAAATTGCTTTGAGTTATATTTGGTTATGTTGAGGTTATATCTTAATTTGCCATTCATTCGAGTTGTTGGTAATATGGTGAGTGTTGGATATTTGCATCTGCGGTTTAGAATTTATGTGGGTTGCATGCTTTGCGGTTGGATGTTTGGAATTTGTGCACCGGCAAACCTTTTGTTAATAATTTGGGTTCTTGCCATAATAGGCATGATGTTCGTTGTTTCGTAGAGGAGCGTATTAGGGTGGTTGTGTAAAGGGTCGTTCGGGAGTCTTAATCGTGTCAAGTTCCCGATAGCGCAAGTTTCGGCTGTTTTCTTTTTTTTATTTTAATAGCTGTTTCATTGCACTATTCATGTATTTGTTTAGTAAACGGACAATCGAACGAAATCGAGGGCTTCAAGTGCGTCTAATCTTCGATACACTTTGTTAACTGCACAACATTGCATACTCTAAATCCGAACTTATCTCGAATGCTTTATCAGACAGTAGACGCGATTAATCAAAAACCAGGTTTGCGTGCTAGCCGGACGTGCAATATCACGATCCGTTCCCAATGATAACAACGGCGGTAAGCCCACTGATAGCGTTGCGAACAATCGATAGCAGGGAATTTTCTAGCCGATTTTTAAACGACCGAAAACAAGTTAAAGTACATTTTTTCCAATTCTTGACTTTCTGCACGAATGTGTGGAAAGTCACACAATTCAAAGGGAATTAAAAAATCTAACAAAATTTGAAGTGACTTTAAAAATGTAGCAAAATTCATACGTATTCAAAAAAGTGAAAGAATCATGTTCATAAAAAAAAAGTTAGGTTGTTTCCGGGAGATTTCTTAAACAATTTCATTTCTCAAAATTAAGGAGAGAGTCTCGCTGCGCGCTGACTTCGCATAAGTTCGACAACAATAAGAGAAAATTGCAAGTACTTCTTGATGGTGTAAAAATCTGAAAAAAA
>JAPYZD010005887.1:0-11832 GCA_030522725.1 Ichneumoninae sp. B BG-2022a | reverse complement strand
GCACGGGTTTTCCGTAGTTTCCCCGTGTCCCTGGCAAATGCGGTACAGTGTAGCTAAGTCGGCTACGGACGCACTGGAAGTTAGGTAGCTTAGATGAGTGCGGGTAGGGAGTGATAGGGGGAATCGGGATGGGGTCCGTAAAAACCCGAAAGGGTATACGGTGGAATTGGAACAATAAATACCATTATATCTGCTCCCATATCCCAACAAAAAAAATGGCCGTATTTTACACAAAAAGCTTTAAATGAATAAAATTAAGTCACTGTTTTTTTATCGTTATTTGACGATGTATCAAATTCGCGATCGTTTTCATGACACTGATAAAAAAGTTCAGTTGAATCAACTAAGATTTGGGCAGGGACGCTAAAATAAATATTTAGTTGGTCGAACAAAATATTTTAATGACTCAAAAATATTTTGGTGAAATCTCCCAACAATTCGTTGAACTAACCAATGTTTTAGCAGTACCAACAAAATATTTAGTTGTATGTCCCTGCCCGAATCTTAGTTGATTCAACCGTGTTTCTTTGTCAGTGTACCCAGATAGACAAGCGCTATCAAAAGTAGCAGTTGACTATCAGGGTACTAATTGTTTGCGCGATTTTAAGGCATTTCTTATTCGGAGGGAGGTCAGGCCAAAGCGAATCACTGCAGACAAAACGTTATTTTTTCTTGTCAATTATTCGCAAAGCATAAAAAGAAAAGTAACCCTAAATGAAGGACACGCGTACATTGTAGCCCGCTCTTACCTACCTCTAGTATCGGCGCATCTTTGCTTCATGTTCGAATGGAACTTCAAAAAAATAGACCGTGAGGTCCCACCGTTATCCTCCGCGGGACTCTCGCTCAGTGAAGAGAGTTGCCTTACCGCTCGTAGCTGTCTTACCGGTTGTTGGTACAGAAGTTCGCCTTTAGGTCGACGAGCAACGATGTTGGCGCCATCTCGTGGTAACGAACTCCATTATGTTTTCAACTTTGCTTCATATATTCCAAAAACATATTATTAAAAAGGATAGTCGAAAATATTTTTTTTCGGATTCAACACCCAGAAAAAAATTATTAAAGGCCACCATTTATTTGCTTTAAGTAAAATATTTATTCGTTTTAAATAAATATTTATTTAAATTAAGTAAATAGTTGTTGTTGTTGTTTTGTGGAGCGATACGAGCACTCAGTCCTGCTGGACCATTGTACTCGGGCCTGAGTAAATAGTTACTTAAATGAAATAAATATTTATTTAAATGAATTAAATATTTTACTTAAACCAAATAAGCGGCGGCCGCTAAATAATTTTTTATCTGGATTGAGCTTTTCGGGCAAATTCGAATCTGTATCGATGCCGGTACAATATCCTTACGATTTGAAACGACCCCGCGTTACACTCGCCATAAAGTATATTGATTCGTATTATTAGTACCAAACTTTCTTATTTAGCTTTTTCTATCGGAGATATCCGTGAAGATCGTGAGGGCCTAAAAAAATCATCAGAAAATAAAATTGCGAAAATAATAGAGGTATACATTTTTGAATCAATAAGTCATGATCGAATAGACGCGAAAAAAAAGTTGTTGTAGGTGGAGGGTTAGGACGCCGAGATCGTGACTTCAAATTTCCAGGAATCAGCCCAACGGGGGGACGCGCGACGAAACGACTCGACCGAAGGAGGAAGATGAATTCCGTTAAGGATGTCCTAAAAAAAACTTAAAGGTCCGTCACGATTCCGTGAATCCCGGACCCTCGATCGCCCGAGTTTGAAGAGTGCGTCTCAACGAGCCCACCTGTCCGTCCTCTGTCCCTCTCTCCGTATGAAGCTATACCTGTCAGCTCGGAAGTTGACTCCCGGCGTCTCAACTGTCTCGAGGTAAAAACTTGATATCGGTATAAATCGCCTGCGAAAAATAAATGAAATAAATAAAAATAAAATAAATAAAATAAATAAAATAAATAAAATAAATAAAATAAATAAAATAAATAAAATAAATAAAATAAATAAAATAAATAAAATAAATAAAACGCCGGATCGATTTCCAATGAAAAGCAATCGAAGGAGGTTCGCTGAGGCATGAAAACGAACGACGAGGGTCTCCCGCGAGCGAGCACAAATGCGCCGGGAGAGAGAGATAATTTATAATCATTCTCTGAAAGTCTGTGCGTCTCTTTCCGTGTCGAAGCAAGCCGGACGATTCTCATTCCCGGAAGACCCCTCGAGGCGTGAGAGAGCGAGAGACGTGGCACGAGGCTCTCGAACAAGAAGGGCGGCCGAGTCCATAGTCGGGCCTCGTGGCCTCTCTCGCGGTCTCGTGTAAATCTCATTTTCCTATACATATACAGACGACAAAGGGTTTCATGCGGCGCTCGGCTGATCCTGACAGCGCAGCGAGAGCCGGCTGTGAGTTTCGAATTCGTAGAAAGTCCGAGTAAATTAAAAAAAAGAGAGAAGGGGAGAGGGGGAGAGAGAGGGAGAGGGAGAGAGAGAGAGAGAGAGAGAGAGAGAGAGAGAGAGAGAGAGAGAGATAAAAAAGAAAAAGGCCAGAGGGACGAAGCGGGAATCGTTGCCCGATGACTTACGGCCCCGCACCCGAGAGCACCTTCGCTTCGGGCACAAGTATATTTACCTCCCTCTCGACAATTCACAATATTCATATGTGTAGATTAACGAAGCATGTTGATTTATTGGTTTATTAACAATCCTGAGAAAACTCAACATGTCTGCACCTTTGTAAAAAAATGGATGGATATGCGTTAATATTTTTTTTACAAATGGATTAGTATTCATGTTTTTCTGGATCCAAGACGTCTGATGGGATACGAATCACCGAGCCGCTATAGACTGTTACTGAAAATAAAAGAAAATCTTTGCACTGAGAAAAATGATAGTATTTCTGACTATATCGAATAGTTCTCTAGGGGAACGTCGACATTGATAGTTTCTGATGGTGCATATTCAATTGGTCAAATCATAATTGTGGTTGCAACGATGATATTTTGTCATAGTAGTACCTATAAAAAATATAAACATTCCCCATGGGAACTATTTTTTTATGGTAAAAAGGCGTATTGTTGCTTTACTATGACATTTTTTTTCTCAGTGTGAGAACACGATTAAAAAAATGTCGCACTCATTTAAATGCTGCACTCGAGAGCACTTTCGCTTCAGGCACGCGTACATTTACGTCCCTCTCGACAATTCATAATATTCTTATGTGTAGATTAACGAAGCATGTTGACTCATTGGTGTATTAACGATTTCGATAAAACCGAACATGTGTGCTGCACCTTTTCGAAACAATTGATGCATATCCGTTAATATTTTTTTACGAATGGATTGCTATTCAATTTTTTCTGGATCTGATGGGATACAAATCACCCATCCGCTATAGACTGTTTCCGACAATAAAAATAAAATCTTTGACAAGACGATTAAAAAAACGTCGCACTCATTTAAATGGTGTAAAACGATCTAACAATCCCGCACCCGAGAACACCTTTGCGTCGGGCACACGTATATTTACCTCTGTCTCAACAACACGTAATATTCATATGTGCAGCTTAACGAAGAATATTGATTTATTAGTTTATTAACGATCCCAAGAAAACACAACATGTTTATTATTTTAGTTATTATGTAAAAGGAGAAACTCGTCACTAAATTAAACAAAAATTAAAATCTCGGTTGAAAAATCGCGATGTAGTGAGGCGACGGGGTGGTGGAGACGGGGGGGGGCGAAGGCCGTATCGAAGGCAAATGTCATCAAACTTTTTTTGTTACGTGCATGGAAAAATTATAAACCATATTTCTCAGAAGGAAAAATTATCAAGCATAAACGTAGTTTCATAAACGTATAATTTTCAACGTAAAAGTGGTTTGACGATTACAGGATTAATCGCAGAGGTCGCAGTGGTATAAAAGACAGTGTATAAAAATCGAACGCACATCGCATCACATATTTCCTGAAACCTTCGCTCAAGAAATCTCCGAAATCGGCGCGCAACCCATTGCCCGTCTGCAATGCTCATTACGTGATTCCGGTTGAAGAGTTGGAGGGTCGAGGGGGGAGGTCGACGAAAAGTTCCTCGGAGTTCAGAGACCGGTCGAACTGTCCGTTTGGGCAAACAACATAGCCGGACGCAACGCAGCGAGAAGCCGAGATCCCTCCGCCCCTCCCGCTCGTTTTCTCGTTTCGGACCCCTTTACAGGGAATCGTGATCTTCCGCAAGCCTTGCGATGATCCGCTCTTCTTCGCAACCCGTCTCTCTCGCTCGCCGAGACTGACCGATCGTCTCTCGGCATCGTGGTCCTTTTTGTCCTTGCGTACCGAGAACCACGTGATAATCCATCTCTTTGTCGGTCCGTGCAATGCGGCAATAGCGAGAGCGACCGAAGAAGCCGGTCCACGCGGCCGACGAACTGCGACGTCCCCCAACGGACCACCTTCCTATTTATTCTCATTTTGCTACGAGATGAAAAAAAAAAAAAACGAAAAACAATCCCGCCTCACGGGAGTTTCTTCGCCGAATGACCGAATAACCATTTCCGGAACGATCGATCACTCGAATTATCATTTTTGAATCTAAAATTTGTTCATACATCAGATTACCATGTAAGCTTGAATTAAATTACCATAAGGAATGAGGTCCATCCGGCAACATGCGGGCAGCTTGAATTCTTCCGCTTCCAGGAAACGTACGAAAAGGAAAAAAAAGAAACATTCTTCGATGATCTCTCCATTCGATCGTTCCGATTTGCATCAATTAGCATAAGGCCTATTTCTTCAATCCCAGGTGACCGAATGAACGAGGAAACAAGTGGTCTGAGTCACAGTGATGTTTTTTGACGGCGGACTGTATGCATCAGCAGGTGCCCCGTTCCGGAAAAAAGTAAAATAAAAAATCTAAAAAAAGAAACTAACAAAAAAATAAAAGTAAAAATATACCTCGGAGGAATTGAATTCTATTTCCGAACTAATAGTCACGCCGTGCGTCACTGATATCGGCGTGGCGGACGATCCTCCTCGAAATGCCAAAGAAGGTCAGGAATCCATTGTAAAAAAACGCTGCCGACGTTGCGAGAATTTTGGCGTCGAAATAATATCGCTTTCCCGGAACGCAAAGTAATAATAATGCGCCGCGTCGATCATTGCCAGACGAATCGGAGAGAGAGAGAGAGAGAGAGAGAATCTCTCGAATGTACTATTTCGAAAGACGTACATAAGCGAAAAGTAACAAAGGATCCAAATACGCGCCTTTGGCGTTTTTCCCGAGACTTTTTTTGCGTGGGTCGGCCAGAAGAAGGCGGACGGATGTTGACTTGAAGGAGATAGGAATCGTCGATCGAATTTTCAACGTCGTTGAAAGTCACGACCTAAGACTCAGTGACGTATACGATCGCCGGTAGTCTGCGTATTTTGTACGGTTTAAGGTAGTACTAGCGAACAGCCTGAGCCTACGTGAGTTCAGAGATGGAGGATTGAAAGAGGAATTGTGAACACTTCTCGATGAGATAAAAATCTGAAAAAAATCAACCATATGGAAGGTACTGAAAGATTAATTTTGCATAATAATAATTCCAAAATGTTATTAACAAATTAACGAAATAAAAAATTTCCCAACAAATTTCAACCGGCAACTTAACTTTTTTTATGAAAACGATTTGTTAATTTTTCTGAATACGTATGAATTTTTTCAGAATTACGTGTAATTTTTGAAAATCACCTTTCAGTTAATAAAAAAACGTCATTTTAGAAAATTACACATAATTCTGAACAAATTTATACGTATTCAAAAAGATTAAGAAATTGTTTTTATATGAAAAAAAGTTAAGTTGCCGAGGGATTTGTTGAAAGTATTTTATTCATTAATTTGTTAATAAGATTTTGGAATTATTATTATGCATAATCAATCTTTTTAGCACCTTCCATACGCTTGATTTTTTCAAATTTTTATTCCGTCGAAAAGTGTTCGCAATTCTCTCTCAATTCTCGTTGAACTCACGTGGGCCCAGGCCGTCCGCTAGTACTACCTTAACAACATCACGCCAGTTTGACGTCGACGTCGACCACCGCTACCGTCAGGACATCCGGTTGGAGAATGACATACGAACGGTCCATCGAATTTTCAATGTCGGGGAAAGTCACGACGTAAGCCTGAGTGACGTAGACGATCGCCGGCAGTCTGTGTATCTCGTGCGGTTTAATATACTCACACCAGTTTCACGTTGACGTCGTCCACCGCCAAGCTCAGGAAAAGGTTTGGTGTCGCAAAAAAAAAAATTGGTACGAATCAACCAGACTCTGCAGTCACGGGAGGCGAACCAAATGTACAATTTGATTGACTGTAAGATTTAGTTGAATCTCCAATAACCACTGAGAAAAAGAATAGTATTTTCTACTATACCAATAGTCCCCAGGGGGAACGTCTATATAGATAGTTTCTGATAGTATATATGCAATCGGTTAAATTATAATTATTGTTGCAACCATGATTTTTTGGCACCGCCATAACTATAAAATGTAAACGTTCCACCTGGGAACTATTTTTTATGGTATAAAATCAGTATCGTTGCTTTTACTATGTTATTTTTTCTCAGTGAATGATTTGTTTCTGTGAAATAAACATTTTTTCAGCCGAAAAAGTACGATTTAAATTAAATGGTTTTCAGTATTTCCATACCAAACGATTCTTCAACGTACTTAAAGTTTGGGTTGGTTGGATTAAAATATATATGCGTTTGATAGAATGGAGGAGTCGTGTTGAAGCGTCGTTAGCTTTCCGAGTGTTGAGATATAAAAATATCCGTATTTTAATTTCCGATAAAAGTGATAGTAAAATAACGTATCTTTACCATACACCGACAAAAAAATACGGAATCAACGGAGATTCGGGCAGGGACGTTCAACTAAATATTTAGTTGGAGCAGCTAAAAAATTTGTCAGTTTAACAATTTCTCGGGTGATTACACAAAAATATTTTTGAGTCATTAAAATATTTTGTTCGACCAACTAAATATTTATTTGAACGTCCCTGCCCGAATCTTAGTTGATTCAAATGTACTTTTTTATCAGTGTATTTTGACATAACTCCTTTTATCATAACTTTATGATGTAAAAATACCAGTCACGAATGTCGGTCATGAAATTACCGACAAACAGGCGACATTAATTTATATAGATGCAAAAATATCTGTCGCGTTGTTTTTTCATAATTTCACCATCACAAAAATTAGAAATAAAATTTAGCTTTGTGACCAAAGTGGTAATTTTGGTAACCGTCGTCTACAGCTTTTTAATGGTAAAAATACGGTCAAATGACCCGTTACGTTTACCACTCGCCTCTCCACCTGTGAGCGTCTACGGGTCTGCTACGCGCGCCACATGAGCCAACATTACTTCTACCCACCGATAGCTCAAACGTCTCGACGAACCCTCGTTATTTCTCTCACTCCGATATTTTGAGAGCTCGTCAGGCTTTATCGTCTACGACGCGGATATATATCTGTTTTCCTCCAAAGTCTCTAAATATAAATGGCGCCGCGAATACGCCAGAGTAGCCGATACGAAGTGGACGACACTCTGCCAAGATGCCATCGACGCTCTCCCGGCATCTTCGTTACCGTCTCTATAGTGCAGTGTACGTCCGACTGCCGATGGGGCTAATTATTCTCTGGGAGACGAACACGATGACGCACTTTCTCAGATGGCTCGTTAAAGTGTCGGCGGGCCAGAACACCTCTCGGTAGACCGATCGGTAAATTGCTTTCCACGTAGTTTTCACTGATATATACGCTATGTAGTATGATAGTGTGGACTATACCACAATATAGCTCGAGTAATGTGCTACGACTACGTCGGGGAAAATTTGTTTTCGCAAGCGAGCGGGCGCGTGAGCCTCGTTCGGTCTTTCCGACGCGCACACAAAACCATCCGTCACTATGTCGTTGCTGATCTAGACGGGAAAGACCTTCGAACACACGCGAAACGTTCCGAGATTTCCGTCGCGACGAGATACAATATTTGACGGTTGTCCAACTTTTATTTTTTTTATTACTTTTTTTTTACTATGCTCACGCTAGACACACTCTCGTACTCGTGCCAAATTCTTCGATGTTCTATATACCGTTAACGTAAATAACATAGAACCCACGTTTCAACGTAAATGTTCTTATTCTAGAGTCGATGGAAAGCGATGATGAAAAGGACGCGCGGAAAAACGGCACGATAAAACTGTCTCGTCTCGTCGCAGGGTCCGACGGAATTGTGCTTTTACTGGAAAGATTCTGGAAATTGCTAAATTATATTTTTCTTAGGTCTTTTTCGCTTGTCATCATTTTTGGGCAATTTTTATAATCTAAATTTTCTTAATACATTCTTACACCCAAATATTTGTACTCGAGATTTGTACTCTACGCGGTGTAATTTTGTGATGTGAAATCCTCGCTGGTCACTAATAATCTTGGAAAGCCATATTTGTTTTTTTCAATTTATCACCCAACGTTTAATCGACAAATGAAGTTGATAGCAATAAACTTCATCCGCCAGATATTTTTTTCGAAATGTCGCACTGATTCTAATAAGACTCCATTCTTCTCCACTTCCGCAAAAAAAATGCTTCTAAATGAAACGATTCCGATCTATTTCACTCATCCGAGAAAACACGGATTTCACATTTTTTGTGATATACAAACGTAGTCGCATCACCTTAAGGGATAGTTATGAATTTTCCGCACGTATTACTAAGCGTGAAAGTTACCATCGTTCGTCAAGAATCCTGTATTTAGCCATAAATGAAAATGGTCGTATCAGAAGCCTTTACTTATGTGTTTTTACTGCTAGCAAGTTTCTAAAAAATGACATCCCAAGTAGAAAAAAGTCGTATGAGAACGTGTATTAAATTGAGTATGGGTGGAATATGGGGAATCGTACGGGAACGAATATTGGGTGAAGTATAATCTGAATATGGGTTTTGTTCAATTCCCAGATGCATCCCATACACTTTTCCAGACTCTTCGCCAGCCACCGCGTACGGCCCTGAAAATGTTCGTGGAATCAATCCCATACACCTTTCCAGACTCTTTCCCACCAACCGCGTACAATAGGCATTTTTTCAAGATTGTACGCGATGACTGGGAAAGAGTCTGGAAAAGTGTGTGGGGATGATTACACGAAAAAGTCTGGAAAAGTGTATGGGATGAATATGGGAACTGAATAAAACCCATATTCAGATTATAGTCCACCCAATATTCGTTACCGTACTATTCCCCATATTCCATCCGTACGCAATTTAATACACCTTCCCATACGACTTTTTTCTACGCGGGATGAAATACTGGAAAAGAATTGGGGTAATAAATAAAAACGACCGGTTTATGGGCTATCCCAAATTTAATAATCGGATAGTATATCGTCACCCATTTTAGCATGACAGGCCATTATTCGTCTAAATAAAAAATAAGCGAACAATATTGTATTAACCTGTTTGATGTTGTTTTATACAGCAATTAAGAAAAGGCAATTGTGCAATTGTTAAAGTTAAATAACAAAATTATAAACGTAATCATTGCTAATATCTGATATATGGCTCTTACCTTCCAGTATTATAAATGCTAACACATTTCCGATAACTGAAAACCGTTTTGGTCCTGAAATTATGTTGATCAGTTTTCCCGATCTGCTGTTGTGAATTATCAAGTGGAAGACCTTCAAAGCTACTGTTATTAAGACCAAGATCGTTAACCCTTCGGGTACCAGGGACTTTTTGCCAATCGCAAATGACCATGCCTTCTTTTAAGCACAAAAACGATAGGAATGTTCGTAATTAATTTTCTTCTGCGCTACGAAAAAAATAACTCTTCAAAGTACATTTGTGGATTTTTTCAGATTTTTTTAACACCGTTAACTTGTTACTCGAATCGGTCTAAGGTTGCGTCTTGGGAAATTCTAGGTTCTCGCTGAGCGAGACACCGGTACGTGAAGGGTTAATATCAATTCCATTACAATACCGCGTTATATTGGGTTGCATTTTGTGAAGTCCGTTTTATTCACTGATCCTCTATTGTTCAATATTGATACGGCTTTCAAAGCGCGTGCAGACCTCGCATGTGCGTTTATAGAATAGTAGAAAATAGGACTATTTTTATTGACCAGGTATAGCACTAGCACTAATATTAGCATTCCGCCCATTCCGCTTAGGAAGTAGTATATATATATATATATTTTTGGTAATTCCAATAACGTCACACAGAGAGAAATATCCTTCACATAGAATATTATATCGTGTTTGCCCACACGAGCGGGTTTTTTCCTGAAACAATTTCGAACGACATATGTCCGTTCGTGACCCTATGCCAATTGCGACATCCGTCAATATCAGCTTTCAAAATAGCCAGGTTAAACTATCGTGGCGTGGGAAGGCAAAAAACGAAAATTACACTCTCGATGACTCAGCGAAAACGATTGATCGTTCTCTACATCGCTAAATTCGGTAGTTCGTTTTTAATTAATACCTGTTTAGTTCAATTTATTCAATACGTCGATCAATCAATGCCATTAGCCGCTTCGCCTTTTTTGTTTCTGATATTTTTACTCTGTTCGTTCTTCGTTTCATCCACTCTTGTCACGAATATTCCGAATATGAAAAAAGTCTTATGACATGAAGGCTTCTTCTACAAGTAAGCAAAAATCGATGGAATTGTTTTACATACCAGACATAAATTTTGGTTGATGGAACGAAATAATAGTCATAGTAAGAAGAGAAACATTCGATTCGACGGCTGGTTTGATCGACGAGGAATTCCTTTCGATCAACCAAACATTTGTTTCACCATCCATAAGCGCACAATTTGTTGACGTATTTGATTTTTTTTCTCTGTGTATAGACTCGATTTAAATTCCTTTTTTGTTAACCTTTTTTTTATTTCTCTCCAAACCCGTACAATGCACACGAGTTCGAGAAAACAAAAAGCTTCCGAGCTTTCTGTTTTCTCGAAACCATTGTCGAAAGCCGCACGGGGGAGCGCGGCTTCGGTGAATGGTACAAGAAAAGTAACGGCGTGCAATTACCACAACGACACTAATTGAAGTACAAATGAAGAGTCTTAGAGGGCTGTCGCTCCTGGGACCAGGTGCACCTTATTATCGCCCGCTACCCCTGTCGGTAATTTCGTTCCCTTTTTCATATCTTCCTTCCCGAATTTTAGTTGAACGAACCGTATTTTTTTATCAGTGTACGCTGAAGCTTCTTTGGGAAAGATCCTTATTTGCCCTATAAATATGATTGGAGCATCGTGTAACCCCCTACAACAATTTTACGAATCCTCTATAGCTACATGTAGTGTGACCTTGTACATCTTCACTAATTCACTCATAGCTTATACCTCACCCTCTCTACCTTTGTCTTCACTTTCTCCTCTAGACCCTTTCCTACTCTCACTCCTGCAGACTGCTACACCGAAAAAAAAATTCGTTTGCGGGCTGCCCAAGAAAAAAATGTTTCTTTCAATTCTACTTTCAATCCTTACAATTCCATATGATATTGAAACAACAACAGCAAGACTGTCAAGGTGACATTTTATCGTTTCAATCCGGTATGAAATTGTACGAATTCAGAGTAGAATTGCAACAACGTTTTCACTTCTTTGGCAGCCCGCAAGCAAATTTTACTTGATTCAATGATATTTTTTTTTGATATTTGATATTCTCAGATCAAGATTTTTGTCGATTTTGAACATTTTGAAAAAAATCTGTGGTAGATTTTTGGCGTAAATTCTGAGCCATTGTCCTACAACTGGGTGACTGGGATGTGCCGTATTGCCGGGGGCTCTTGATGGTTTCTTCGCTG
>JAPYZD010005886.1:0-10468 GCA_030522725.1 Ichneumoninae sp. B BG-2022a | reverse complement strand
CCTTTTCCCAGTCTTTCGGTTTCCCATACCGAGGCGCTGGTCTTTTCCTCTGGACCTACTATTATAGTGGGTTCCGAACCACTTTTTCGCAGATAAAAACACCACAGAAAATTCTTGGTGATTGCCGGGAATCGAACCCGGGCCTACTACGTGTGAAGCTCGTGCCGAGACCACTCGGCCACGCTCACCCTAGAAAACTATCAATGGTTGAACTATCAATATTGGATTGGATAGCAATAGAAAACATGTCGAATGACAATTGAAAAAGTGACCTTCGGGAATCTAGTAGAAAACAACCACGTGGACAGGTAGCGGCGTAAATAATGATAACGCATCCCTAGGAGGTTGCTTGTCCGTCGTCTCGACCGAAGAAATTATAGTCAAGGGGATGCACTATTTCGAACGTTCAAAATCAGACGTTTCGACCATGGAAACGATCAATAACCCTCAATACTCACAGGATCAGCAAGTCCGAAATAGTCTGACCGTTTTTTATTTTCTACCGACAAAACGACCGTAGAATCGACCGACGCAACGACCGTAGAATCGACCGACGCAACGACCGTAGAATCGACCGACGCAACGACCATAGAATCGACTATCCCATCGTTGCTAGAGCTCGATCGTTTTGCGCTGTTTGACCGACAAAAAGAGCGTGAAATGGAAACTCCGAATGCTTGAGACTTGGTCGTATTTCGGTCCTCGACAAAATGACCGTGGCGTCGAAAGACGACCGCAAAATCAATCGAGATGCACTGCAGCTTGGTCGTATTTCGGTTCGCGTCCGACAAAACGACTGTGATATTGACTATCCGGTTATTGCTAGAGCTCGGTCGTTTTTCGGTGCTTGACCGACGAAACGACCCCAACCTGCAAAGCGACCAAGTTATGGCGTCCTCAAAATGTTTGATTTCGTGGTCGTTTCGTCAGTCGAACATCGAAAAACGATCGAGGTGTAGCAACGATTTTAGTTGTCGATTCCGCGATCGTTTTGTCGGTCGAAAATAAAAAACGGTCAGACTATTTCGGTCTTGCAGAGCCTGTGAGTATTAGGGATTATTGGTCATTTCCATGATTGAAACGTCTGATGTTGAACGGTCGAAACAGCCCACGCCTTTCGTTTGTTCGCTCGAAACGACGGTCGTGCATCCCAATAGGGGCGGAGAGGCAACAGGAGAGAAAGAAACCGACAAGAGGCTGTAAGAACGAAACGTATATGATGATAATATATAACACACCAAACAGATGTATAAAGAATATTAGTTACGTTATGGGGTCTACCCTAATCAGAATTTTCAAAAAATCTATTTTTTTATTGCATTTTTCGAAAGTATACATATTTAAAAGTATCATACTAAAATTTTATAAACATCCGAGCAGTCTAAGTGTACTTTTGAGCGACGTTTACTACCAGACGTTAGCTACCTGAGCGTACTAATATACGCACCGCTCCGAGTGGTACTACCTACCGTGGAAAACTTTAACGCGTTTTTCTCAAAATGACGTTTTTGGACGGCTTGTTGATAAAATTTCCGAAACTATTCAACCGACCCTTATCAAAAGTTTACCATATGTTCTTTATGACTAGCTATAGCGCATATCATACGAATTTTGAAATTTTGAGTGTAACTATTTTTTTGCAAAAAACGATGAAAAAAACGTGCTTTTTCGTAGTTTTTGAAAAAAATGGCCGCAATTTTGTCATTTTTTTATTATAAAAAATAAAATATCGTATGATATGCGCTATAGCCATTTACCTACTGAATCTAAAACCATTTTTTTTTCTCATATCATCCATTCCAGAGATTTTATCAACAGCACACACCCATATTTTTTTTACCTGTCTTCTCCCCCATTTTTCTGTACAAAAACTGAGTAAAATGAATATAATTTTTTTTGTGTATTTTAAGAGTGTATTTTTTAGGCCTAACACTTTTTATAACCATGTTTATAATTTATACTGGTCAAACAAATTCGTGAATATAGCCTTTTTTCCCGTCTAATTAGGGTAGGTCCCTTATGTTGCATATTTTGTGAGGATTGTTGTGAGTGCGGGAGGTGCACAGGCTACATAAAGCATAGTATTTATATGTATACGTATAGCGAAGAACACGTATATTACGGATATTACCATAGCGTTATAGGATACATTAATTTTAGAGATCAATTTCCAGGTCAACCGGGAGGATACGATTCTGTTCGGGACACCATAGTCCTGGTTAACGGACAACCGATGATGATACAACCGTCCGGTCCTCCAGGGTCGACGCAGAAATTACCTGGTCCGTCGATCTTGAAGAACTCCAGTAAAGCGGATCTCATAACGTCCCAACAGGTTTGACACGATGTACATTTTTTTTCGAATATACAAAACGCTAATGATCGATCGAGATGTGAAATTCTCGTTCGTATCGAAAAATTTCGTGAGGAGCGAAACGGGGAAGACCTATAAATATGGAAGATACAACAACGAGGTTTGTCTTCTTTGTCACATCAGATCAATTTATTTGTCTTCTTTTGCATTGACCACTTGTCCGCCAAATATTGCATGCATGAGGACAAGTAAGGGAAAAGAAGCGAAGTTAGATATTGAGATTGTAAGTAAAATTAATAATGTCCGTTTAAAGTGGTTGCGAAAATTATTTTTATTTTACCGAAACGAACGAACAGTCATGTCTTAAGGAGTTTTTCTACGTCCCCGTGTTTGCACATTCCTTACAAAATATCTCACGCGAAGAGAAATAACCACCGTGACACTCTTCAAAGAATCTCACGCGAGGAGACCGTTGCCGAGTTCGCGAAAAAAAAGACGTCGTAATGTACTCACGCTGTGCTTGCGGTCGATTTCACATTCTTGTACGTCAAGCGTACCTTAGACGTTCTTATACATTCCAACGGAGAGACTTAGTTAGATGTAATATCTTTGCCATTGTCCAGATGTGTTGCTCAGTAGTCAAGTAAAACAAGAGAATCTCAGTATACACGATAAAAAAAAATGACGTAAGGAAGTAGGAATAATTGTGTATCAATGTGAATGTTTAACAAGAAGACGAGACGTAAAATGATTATTCGTTGTACGATTTAGTCGTTGGCGATTTCAGTGAGAATTCGTGCCAAAAGAGTGTCCGAACTTTTTTGTCCGGCAATTCATTTCATCGGTGTTCAATATGTTTCCGTCGGTTAAGTATCATCGTAACAAGTGTCTAAATTATTAAGAGGATTAAAAAAAGAGGACAACATTTTTTATGCATGTAACAACAATTGAGGGAAGGACAATGCAGATAGTGGACAAACTCAGTAGCTGGGGCATCGTTGCGAAATCAGGGAATTTTTTTTCGAGAATACATGGACATGTGAGAGTTATAGAATCATTTGTGACGCGGGGAACAAAAGAGATTCGATGTGATTCGATGAAGAGTCGTTGGTGCGCCCTATCGATGAAATACTTGCGATAGGAATCACCAACATGTACATTTACGCGAAAGTAAAGTCAATAATGTTACAGGTCGTGATTAATTATTTTTTATGTGAGCTCGTTTATAAAGTGTTGCTAGTTGAATTATTATACATGATATATGTACATGCAGAAGATATAAGATATGTATATAGTTTGTGAGAAATAACGATAAAAAGAAGTGTACTGTAAATTACTTATTTAGATACATTGCAGAATGCACATGTCGTAGTTTATTAAACGTACAAAAAAAACATGTTGTTTGATGATGAAGAAGTAAAAAAGCCTGCAGCGTTCAATCTGCATGAGCATAAAGATGGAAAAAATCGGAGTAGGAAAGAAATAAAATAAGCAAAATTGAAAAGTGTTTATCGAATATTCCAAAGAAAATACCAGTGGGTATGAAGAAAGCAATTTGCATAACCGATCTTACGAAATGAAGTTGGCATACCAACCGGGGTTTTATTTATGAATTTCAAGATAGGTGCATAGCGAACATTTTTGTTTTTCGTTTGGGCAAAAGCATGCGGAAATAGTACATTTCGATACGAGTGCGAAAAAACTTTTTCTGACGAGTGTGAGTTTGCAGCACGAGCCGAAGGCGAGAGTTGCAAAACGTTTTTCGCACGTGTATCGAACAAAATTTTATTTCACTAGGTGTGAAAACAGGAGTTTTCGCACGAGAAGCGTGCGCAAAACCGCCATTTTCCCACCGAGTGAAATAAAGTAGGATTCTACAATAGAAATTAAGGAAACGAGAAATCTTTTAATCTCGTTAAATTTTGCATGAATTTACAGACTTGTATTTCTTTGGAAAAAGTGAGTCGAGAGAGACATTTCGACTGTATAATCGCGCATTACCACGCCGCTTATCCCCATTTATTTCGAAATATTTCCGAGAAAATACGCTGAAACGACAAAACAATAAATCGTCGAAAACGGTTCTATATTTTTAACAGTATTATTCGCGATGAAAATCACTGTGACGCCATTCAAATAATTGAATTCGTATAAATCGTGTTCTACTGCCCAAAAAATGGGGAGAAGCTGTGTGGAGTAAGCATTAAAAATGTATTTAAAAAAGAAAAATGGATTACTGTCGCCGCTGTACAATTTCCAAAGCTCCAAATCTTTAAACACTTGACAAAATGAAAACGGTCCCACAAGTTACGTTCGGATAAACAAGTGAAAATTTATAGCGTTGTGATTAAAGATACGTGCACAATAACTGATAAAACGTATCTGGAGCATCATCCGTTCGCGTCGCTTCTCCGATAAAATTGCCAAACATTCAGGAAAATTATAATTAATAATGCACGCGATGGTGATTATATTTTACCTTTCGAACGTGACACTACATCATTGATATAATTAATTTGTGCAATCAATACGATGACTGATGATCAAGATATAGTATATATTTGTTATAAATGTTGTTAGATAGCCGGTTGACGATTAAATTAACGAGAAAAAGGGAGATCAATATATAAGTATCGTGAAAATAAAAAATGAATAGATTGTTATAGAACAAAAAAAGTACGGCCGTGTCGAAAGCTACGAGAACCCAATTCTGTCTGTGCCAGATTGGTACACTTGAAGAGATATCGTAGAGCGAACAGTACAAAGTAAAACGTGCCCTAGAACTAGATATTCAGAGAGCGAGAGCGATGGGGTGAGAAGGTAGGTGAAAAGTTAAAGAAAAGATATTTAAGATCATAGCTAGTATATTATAAATTGATGGAATTGATTAAATATCCGATTCGAATGATATTTCCGATGAGAAACGAAAATCTTACCATCAATGCGATTGCACCGAGATGGTGCTCCGGGAAATTGATGAGAAAACAAAAAAAAATTGTTACAATTCGATACTCTCCTAAATTTTCCCGGTCGTTCTCACCCAACGAATTTATCGGTAATTTGTGTTGAAGAGGCATTCATTTTTTCGAGCTTGACTCATACGAATAAAAAAAGAAAACCACCTGACGTTATACAATCAACACATATTACGATGTAAAGAAGTGAGACAGATACACAGAAACTAACTCATTACTATATAAGAAAAACGGAATGAAAAAAAGGAATAAATAGATGTATTATAATATAAATATGTATATGAAATGAAATGTTATTTTCATCGGGCGTCCATATGTTGCGAAAGCAGAGACCGTCAATTCGCAGAGCCCCATAGGGATATATATATATAGGAAAAATATATATATTGTATATGAAGATACAAAAAAATATGTATGTATACGTTGTTGCATAGTGTTAAGCTACGAGAACGTCAAATTTGGTCAGTATTGCGAGAACGCGAAGAAATATAAACTAATCAAATGGGAAATAAAAAAAAACAAGAACAATAGAAGCAAGGCGTTGTAGACCTGAAGGTAATCGAAAATAAGAAAAAAAAAGAACGGTTGTATTATTATACATTATACATGTACATTGTATTATGAAAGGTATATACATGATATATATTATTACATATTCTATGTATATGTAATGAAGCGTGTTTAATTATAATAAAGTGTTGGTATATGGTTGACGATATTACGCTGAATTTCGTTCATTTCTTCCCTAATCGCGCCAACGACGATATAGGTACTTAACTAGGTGATAAGCTGTACAACGGTAACGCAATTTTTCTAAACTATATACAGTAGAACCCCTTTTATCCGACGTAATGTGGGGAGAGCGCACGGATACGTGAGAGATAAGGAGAGATAAGAGAGTCGGATAAGTGAAATCTCGAATAACACGGAAAACGGCGCTACTCCCCGCGTGGGTATTGCTGTTTAATCAGTTTTATCCGAGTTTTCCGTATTATCAGAGCCTACATCTCGTTTAACGCGGAGCCCTCGTATGAGTCGGGTGCCTCGGATAACGCGGAGGCTCGGTTGATCGAGAGTGGGATAAGCGAGGTTCTACTGTACTTACAATTATTATTTCGACAATAAAAAAAAAAAAAACAAATTGCTGTTTTCACAAATTCATCGAAGAGCAATATCAAAGTCAGTCTCTCTTCAGTTACGTTGTTATTAACGACCTATAACTCACTCACCGGTTAATTAAGAATGCTAAGTTCGTCCACGCATCGGCGCAAACAACGGTCGGTATGCGATTTACGTATTCACTTAACGATTGGCATACAATGAGCGTTTAAAGTGCACCGTACATAGCATCGAAGCTTTGACGTTGCACATTGGTATCCGACGGTACTTATTCGCGATGTAACCATTGCGATGGAAGCGTCGAAGAATCTTCGACTTGAGGCGCGGTACGCGAGGCAGTGGGATAGATTACCTGGGAAAATTATCATATACGATTCATATGTAATCCATATGCAGTCATATTATTATATACGACATTTTTTTCCAAGTTGGACTTCTTCGCTGAACAAATGCATTTTTTCAAGCTACGGCCATGGGCAAAATTCGTATGTAATTCATACATGATCGTAAATTGTTCGTATACAAGAGAAAGTCGTATATTCTGTGTATAAGGATATAAGATACGTACTTCTGGTTTTAGTCATGCGATATGTAATCATATATAGCTATATATGGATTACATATAGATTACATGTGAAACATTTATGATCTATTATTTCCTGGTTAATGCGGTCGTTCGTTTTTTTTGTCTTTGTCCATGCGTATGACATCTATTGCGATTGAGTCACGACGCATTTTCGGTATTCGGTCTCGAAGACTTGAATATCACTCGGCTTCTCGAGACGGCGCCGAGAATAGGCTTGGCGAGTATCAACAATCCCGCGAAGAAGAACGACGCGAATACGAGACTCCTTCCGGTCTCGCTCCCCGGAAATGAATGACTGTAGGTGCCGTTGATGACCGATGCAAGTAACAGTATCGTTATGGCGATACCACCGAAGGCGTGGCCGACCTTGATCAGCACGGGTCTCACACGCGGATAAAACCAGCGTGTATTATTCGCGAGAACACCAAAAATTGCGACGAGAAGAGCCAGAATGATGGAACTAAGGCCGAGCTTGGCGTGATTCGTGACGAAGTGATTTTTACCGAGGTCGTTCTTCTTAACGACCGCAATGATCAGACCGATCATCATCAGAGACAATCCTGCCGTGAGAAGCGCCCAGTGAATGGTCACACGACCCAGCCGGGATACTCTCGAGGTCAAATACGCCTCGCCGGATATACTGAAGACCGCTTCCATCATCACGAGACCGACCTTGAAATTGTACAAAAACTAAATAGTCTTCTTTACTTGTTAATTTTTACGGGATCCTTTTTAAGCAATGTTTTCATGATTCCTATAAGGAGAAACGAAACATTTCGCGTGGGAAGAAATATTGCTATTTCGGGTGGGAATCTTGCGGTAACTAATTTCGATTTTCATACAGGTGTTTCCTTTTTTTCTTGGTAATAAAACATTGATCGAAAATCTCATTGTTGCGACCAGTTTCATTGGTCGCAACAGTGTTCTGAAAATGTAAAAAGAATCCCCGGGACCAAATATAAAAAATTGTAGGAGTTCTGTTTTTCGTCTGGATAGAAAATATTTAAGATACAGCATAATAACAAAAATAACAATAATATTGAAAAAAAGAGACTCGTACAATTTTTCGTATTCGAATCTGGGATTTTTTAAAATATGATCGGGACATCGAACGGAATCGTCAATCGTAGGGGATATTCGATCCAATTTTTTATTGCCGATAAGATAAGGTTGGAAAAAATTCAATTATGGATTTAAGATGCGTCGTATGAACTTACGCCAACGGCCATGCAAATTGGATGCCACGAGAAGAAGTTGTAATGTTGGCTGTACAAAACGACAATGTAGATGACCGGTGCTATTAGCAGACTGTGGGTGATAACTGATACTATGAGGTTCACTGTACCCGGCATCGCTTTTCCTTTCTGCTGTTCTTCCTTCATTGTAGCTTTGACGACGATTTCGGACGCTAGAGACAGGGGGAAAAAAAATGTTGCGATGATTCACAACAGTGTCGAATAATACGCATTGCATAACAACGAACAACAACACAGCGTGAGCCGATAAAAGACGCGAGCTTCTCTGGTGTGTCAACGATACACACGCATAATTACTCGCTGCACGGAATTCCTCTTTTACGAGAGAGGAAGAATGCTTGGTCGCTGTCTTAAGGTAGTACTAGCGGACAGCCTGAGCCCACGTGAGTTCAGAGGGAATTGAGAGAGAATTGCGAACACTTCTCGACAGGATAAAAATGTGAAAAAAAATCAATCATATGGAAGGTGTTGAAAAAATTGATTATGCATAATGATAATTCCAAAACGTTATCAATAAATGAATGAAAAAAAAATTGTTCAACAAATTCCCCGGCAACGTAACTTTTTGTTCATATAAAAACATTTTGTTAATCTTTTTGAACACGTATGAATTTTTTCAGAATTTTGTGCAATTTTTGAAAATTATGTTTTTTTTATTAACTAAAAACACTATTTTCAGAAATTACACAAAATTCTTTAAAAATTCATACGTTAAATTAAAAAATGAATAAATCATTTTCATAAAAAAAATGTTTGTTACCGGGTGATTTGTTGGGAATTTTTTTTTCATTCATTTGGTAATAACATTTTGGAATTATTATTATGTAAAATTAATCTTTTCAGTACCTTCCATATGGTTGATTTTTTTCAAATTTTTATCTTATCGAGAAGTGTTCGCAAGTCTTCGTTCAATTCTCTCTGAACTCACGTGGGCTCAGGCTATCCACTAGTACTGCCTTAAACATACTCGCATATAGATTTTAATTAAATAGCACGCTATGACAGATCCTCTGGAGCACGGTACCATAGACACTACCGAGCCCACCATTGAATGACTGACGCCGCCTAAGTTTGAGAGAAAAAAGACAAAGATTACAAACACTTCTCGATGAGAAAAAAATCTGAAAAAATTCTAGCATATAAAAGGTGTTGAAAAGATTGTTTATGCATAATAATAATTTCAGAATGTTTATAACAAATTACTGAAAAAAAATTGTACAACAAATTACCCGGCAACCATTTTTTTTATTACGAAAATGATTCGTTAATTTTTTGAATTTTTCTAATACTTGAAAATTACGATTTTAAACAAATTTTAACATAAAGGAAACGAATAAAATTTTGGGATCATTATTATGGACGAACAATCTGATCAGCATCTTCCATATGCTTGATTTTTTTCATATTTTTATCCAATCGAGAAGTGTTTGTAATTCTCTTTTATTCCTCTCAAACTTAGGCGGCTTCAGTCATTGCGCTAGTACTACCTTAAATTGTATTTATCCTTTTCCATTACTTTTTTTTTTATGGGACAATAAACTGTTTCTGAAGACGACCGTGATAATGATTCAAACGTAAAACAAAAGAAAATTTTATTTGTAAAATGTTCTCCTTAAATACCTACACACAATTCACATTCACAATTCACACACACAATTCAAATTCGTCGTTCCGAAACCGCAGCTAAAAAAACAACGAATAATAGTTATTAACCACAGCCCAATTAAATTAAAAAATGGATCAACCCTTACAATCTGCAAAAAAAAGAACGCATCTACTATAAACTACTTCATAAAACAAATTGCAAGTCTGGAGACAAATTAACATTCAGTTCTTTAACGAACACGCACATGTATGCTCGACGTTTCACGATAGCTAGGGAGATAACGATGCGGTTGGTTTTTACGAACGTTGTTTCGAAATATCCGGACAATGTCCAAGTTGAAAAAAAAAATTGAAAATTTTCAAAATCATAAAAAATTTAAACGATTGTATCAATTTTTACCAAATTTAATACGAAACATTGTACAGTGTTAGTCCATTCCCATGCCAAATTTAATCTCGATACCTCCATGTTTACTCAAATTAGAAGGTTTTTAGTAATTTCAGAAAATAATCTAAATTCCATCAAATCTGATCCCTTCGGTAGATTTCGGCCAAATTCAATACCAAAGGTCTTTGATAAAAATACTATATTCGTGTGCAGTTTTATGACGAT
>JAPYZD010005882.1:0-10172 GCA_030522725.1 Ichneumoninae sp. B BG-2022a | reverse complement strand
TTTTTTTTTTTTTTTTTTTTTTTTTTTTTTTTTTTTTTTTTTTTTTTTTTTTTTTTTTTTTTTTTTTTTTTTTTTTTTTTTTTTTTTTTTCTTTATCTTTCTCCTCGTCTTTTGCGCGTCGAGATGGGAAGCAGCGAGCGAACAAAACTGTCGGAGATTAAGATCGCAGGCCGGACTGTCAGCTGCCAGTCGGCGGGTCTCGCGCGGCTCGTATGTCCCGAGTGCCATGTACGGGCGTCGCGACGCTCTTCCTTCCCGTCGAGTCTCGTACTTGGCAAAAGGTACTTTGCGGAGCGAGCGGCCCCGGGGCCGCGAGTCCTTCCCCTCGGCGGCAGCATCGGCGGAGCCCGACCCGACGTACCGTCACGGGCGAGATCCATCAACGAACCCTTCGCGACTTTTTTTCGCGCTTTCGCGAACGTACGGCGTGTAGGCTCGCCGTGTACGGGGTGTAATGTGCGGGACGGAAAGGGAGCGGGGTAAAATGGGGTGGGGAAGAGGCGGAGACCCTTCGAGGGTGGAAGTGTGAGATGAAAAAAATATATGTTAGATTGGTGGTAATTGTTTCGAGTGTGTGGGGGAAATTGGATTTGGGGCAAAATGGAACACCGTTTTAATCTCATTGGTTATCGCGGGGGTGAAATTAAAAACAATAAAATCGATTCGTACTTTTCGTAATTTTATACTTTATAACTTGTAAGCGGCAGCATCGGAGTCAACTTTTTTCGCGTTTTCTCTCGTACGACGTGTAGGCTTGCCGTGTACGGGCCGTAATGTGGGAAAGGAGAACGGGGCCAAATGGGGCCGGTAAGAGGCGGAGACCTTTCGAGGGTGGAAGCATGAAATTAAGAAAAAAATTATTGGATTGGTGATAATTTTTTCGAGTATGTGGGGGGGGGGGGATTATATTTGGGGCGAAATGGAACACCATCTTAATCTTATTTTTATCGCGGGAGGTGAAATTAGAAAAGAATTAAAATCTCTTTATACTTTTGGTAATTTTATACTTTTTGAGGAATTATCGAGTAAATCGATGATGGATGGAGAGGCCCATTTCACAGCTTTTACTCGACAAATTGTTTCATCGAAATTTGACAATTTGTGGTTTTACTTAGGGTAAAAGTGGGGAATATGGCCCGGTCCATATATCATTGATTTACGTGTTAATCGGGGTGGGCCATATTCACCACTTTTACCCTAATCGTCGAATACCATTTTGTTTTATTAATTTATCTTGCAATGTTGGAAAGTTTTTAAATATTTCTCTCACGTCTCTGAACGTTTCAATTAATTTTTCCGAATTTTTTTCGGTGCTCCATTTTGCCACTTCCCTGCACTGCTGCATTTCCGTATTATCCCAGGTCCATCTTACCTCACATGCGCATTACATCCAGAGTCTTCATTTTGCCTTTCAATCATTCCGTTCAATTGTTCCTAAAAAATACACTCTACTCTATTTTACCCCAAGTTGGTCCGTTATGCCCCGCTCTCCCCTAAACCCGCGCGACCGGTGCGAGTACGCGAGACAATACTCGTTCCGTTAATGGCGAGGCATTAGTAGCGGATACGATTTCCCGGTAGTCAGGGAAAGCCCATACTCCATCGGACGAGTTAACGGCATCAGTTCCGATCACGAAAACGCCGCTCCGATGATTCCACTTGCTCCCGATCGACGCGCGCCGCCAACATCCACAACATCACCTCCCCGACGCGATAATTCACTTAGATCCTCGGCTCGTCATCGCGGCGAGCTCGACCGGCACGCGGCTTTGCCCCGTGTAATTTCCGATTATCACGAAAATCACGATTAGCCTGCGGCTTCTCTTCCCATGCGGGCTCCGCCCATCGCTACGTACGAGTACTTCTCGTCGATCGTCAGGCCACTGTGCAGCGCAGGCTGCGTAACGAGGGCGACTCTCGATGAGCAGCGAATTTCCGACATAAAGTGTCGGGGAAAAAATCAATTAAAAAAAAATGATGATAATAAAAGATTAAAAAAAACTGAAATAAGAAATACAAAGACGCGTTGAGAGATCAGCTTGAGAAGGAGTCCTGAAGAACGCAAAAGCTTATATGCTGATGGCGAGACTAACGACAGTCGTTATCCAAACAGGATGATTCGTCGCCAGAGTCGCATGCAAGGCGGGAGGCGAGTCGTGTTCACTGAGATTTTTCGAACCGGCACATACTCGGTGTCCGCGGCCGAAGAGGATTATCGGGACGGAATACACGTGCACAAGTGGACGGGTAAATGTGCTCGGCACGCAGCGGCATTTCATTAACATCGATGGAATTTTTTTTTTTCGATATAATTTATTTTGCATATAAGAATCGTTGAAAACAATTCTTGTACGGATTTTTTTTTCTTCGACATTCGGTATTTCTCGAGATCAATTGGTTATTGGTGTTTTTTTTTTTTTTCACGCAAAAATGAGAGAGTTGAAATTTGTTTAATTCTGGATTTCACAGTTCCGTGGAAGTTTTCTGTTCGAGCACGAGTCGATTGTCAATTTAAGCCTAAAGTCGAAACAACATTTGTTGGTAATTGCAACAGAAAAAAAAATCATTTCCGGTGGGACTTTTCGCATCAAAAATAAAGCTGGGAGCTAAATAACCGGAAAGCGCTCCGCTCGGTGTTTCACTCTCAATTATCGGCAGATAAATATAGCACATACGACGAGACAGATGAGTTTTGCGAGGCAATTGTAATATCGGACAATATAAGCACAAAACTAGATGGTAGTTTTAGTTTTTTAATTTCTTGCTTCCTGATTTAGAAAGCTATGTATTTGTAAAAAAAAATGTCGAGATTTTGATGTGAGAGTACTGAGAATAGTCTAAAACGTCGAGAAATGTGATTCCTCAATCAAATATCACGCAAAGACTAAAATGAGTTAAATTTTTTTTTTTATTATGCCTCTTAGAATAATTTTTTCGGCATACGACTTCGGGAGGGTTGTACAATGTTTCGTATAAAATTTGGCAATAGTTGATCCAACCCTTTAAATTTTATGTGAATTTGAAAAACTTGATTTTTTTTTAAATTTGTTTTTTACCGCTGACATGAGTTTCTCAATCAAATATCACGCAAAGTCTAAAAGGAGTTAAATTTTTAAAAATTTTTATTATGCCTCTTAAAATTATTTTTTCGGCATACGGCTTTAGGAGGGTCGCGGAGCCACCCGGTAGATGAAGGTACAAGATCAAGAAGAGAGAAGTAGCACCGGCTCGGCCCCTCGGTCGCGCATCGTTTGAGGTTCTTTTCGCCGCCTAATTGTATCGGGTGTCTTAATCAGCGTGTAAGCTACCAAGCTAAAGGGCGAGCCGAGCCTCGAGACTCCGCGCTTCGACTCTCCTCTCTGTACATTCTTTTTTTTTATATATATATCTTCCTCTTCATCATTCACTACCATTCCCTCTCACCTTCTTCGTTTTCCTTCCCGGCTACCTTTCCGCCCGTCACTCTGCATCTCAAAGACGCAATTTAAAGGGAAAAAAAAAAATGAAAAGATAAGTCGAGCTCGGAGCGTTATGCCGCTGCACGATCTTTCGAAATAGCGTTTTGCCCTTTAACCGTCTCTAACGCGCACTCGTCCTTCGGTCTTTTTTTCACAACGGTACAAGCTCGTGCATGAGTTTTTTCTTGATCAAATGAAATGCGCTTAACGCGACTTTGCATAGCGACGGAATAATACGAAACGAGAGGTTGGCACGAAATAAAAAATATATTAATACCACGAATTTTTTTTAATAAATAAAATAAACTTTTTTTTATTGGATATTATCTCAATCTTTCAAAATACCGTTTTGGTCGTTTAAGGTAGCCCTTGCGAATAGTGTTCACTTCGCATAAGTTTCAGCGAAGTGAGAGCGAATTGCAAACATTTTTGGCTGATATAAAAATCTGAAAAAAATCAAGCATATTAAAGGTGATTCAAAGATTAATTTTGCACAATAATCATTTTTTAATGTTCTTAATAAATTAATGAAAAATAAAATTGATAAACAAATCTCCCGAAAACCTAACATTTTTTTTTAAATATAAGTTCATTTTTCTGAAATCGTATGAATAAACATTTATAAATTCACTTTGATTTTTTGTATATGGGAAAACGTGTAGAAAGGCACAAAATTCAAAGTGAATTAAAAAATCTGAAAAAATTCATACATATTCATAAAAGTGAACGAAGTTTGTTTCCGAGAGATTTGTTGATCAAATTAATTTCTCATCAATTTGTTAACAACATTTAAAAATTATTATTATGCGAAATTAATATTTTCATCTTGTTTGATTATTCTCAGATTTTTATACCATCCGAAAGTATTTGCAATTCGCTCTTATTCCTGCGACACTTATGCGAAGTCAGCACCGCCTCTAACGCGTACTCGCTGCCCGGTCTTTTTATTTTTTATTTTCATAACCGTACAAGCTCGCGCATGAATTTTTTCCTGATCAAATGAAACGCGCTTAACGCGACTTTGCATACCGACCGAATAATCCGAAACGCGAGGCACGGGGATGAAATTTAAAAAAATATGAATAAAAAGAATAAAAAAATAAAAAAATTGGATATGATGTCCGTTCGAACGAGGGGAGCGACGGGGCTCGGTACGGATGCTGATACTCGGTCCAGCGGTGGGACCGCGGGGTGAGAGGAGCGTCTGGCACGTGCCGACTGTACACTAAAAAGCAATAAACCCGGTGGAGTACGCGGGCACGTATATGGCATGGAGGTACACATAATGACAGAGTGCAGCAGCGCGAGCAACAGCAGCGGCACAGCGCGCGGCCTCCGATATCCAAAGTGGATCATAATAAAGCACGGCATCGAGGCGGGAGGGAGGCTCACCCTCTCGGTCGGCGCGGGGATGAAACACGGCGTCCCGGTTGCGCGGGGCCCGAACGAGGGTCAAACGACGATTACCGGAACGATATCTTCACGAGATAACGAGCCCTAACGCGGTCTTTGAGGGGACACGCTCCAAAAAATCGCGGACCTCTGAGTCGGGTGCGAGTGCACGGTTTCAGGGATTTTAATATTTTTGGGCAACATTCTTTTACAATATATAATAAAGATGTGTCTTATAACTGCTTAGGTCCGTAAATTCTAAAAGAAAAAACAGTAAAAAAAATTCATTTCAACATACAAAATTATTTGTAGAGATAACAAAAACTCAATAACAAAATTGTAATTTTCAATAACAAAAAAAAGTTTCCTCCATGAGGAAGTGAAAATGAAATGAAATTTTTTTATGATTATGTAGGGTAGTTTATCGAAGGTAATCTCGAACGGGAATATTTTGCCATTTTTAGCTTAGTAATTCGTCATAATTTCCACATAGCACCGAGTATAGGAATTTTTGTTCTCAACTCACGCGCAGAAAATGCACATGTGGAGTATTTGTACCGTAATTTTTTATCTGTTACTTCCATTCATTAAAATAAAAATAAAAATTGAAATACGATTTGGGGTTGTCAAGACAGGGGTGTCGGAAAAAAAATACAGTCGAGCATTATCTCGTAAATGGAGGCACTTACGCCCTTGAAATCTGATACCGTTTACGTGCGCATAATTTCGCTGAAATAAAGATTTTTATTTATTTTTATCAAAAACTTCAGAAATTCACGTGGCTGGTGGCACGGAAAGCCATATAAAATAAATCAAAGGGATGAAATAAAAAATAAAAATATGAGCCTCGTAATAACGAATCTGGCGTAGCGGAAACGTATTTGTTATCCCTGTCACTCCCATTTTTTGTGTGTAAATTACATTTTATCAGATAATCAATAATTTTCAAATCAATAATAACAATAAGACTTGTCGATTTGTGTATAAAATTTTATAAGATTGTAATTATAAAATGAAATTAATTAAAAGTAATATGACGATAATTATTGAAAGGTGTTGACGACGATGACTGATGAAGGATGTGTTATGTGGGTTATTCTAGTGGGGCCTGTGTTCGGGGGGAGATGCGGCGCGGAGGCGCTCGGTCTGGGGCTGGGGCTGTCGCTGGGCCCGGCCTACAGGTTCGCACTGCCCCCGGGACTCGCCAAGACCACCCGATGCCTTGTTTTCGACCAAGGTAGGCCGCCATCAGCCATCTCTTCATTACCCTTAATTTATCTAATCAATAAATCCAATCACACGCCTAACCCATTTTAACACAATCCCTGGAAAAAAATATATGTAAAATCATTAAAAAAAAAAAAAAAAATGTTTCCGATGCCCAAAAAATATATTTGAAAAAAAAAAAACGAAAAAAAAAGACGGACACAATTTTTGCATATATTTTATTTCCTTGGCTGGGACACAAGCGCTATTGCCGTATCAAAGCCTTTAACTCGTTATTCAAGAAATCTTGCTAATGAAATCACGATAAAGAACACAAAATACTGAAAAAATGAACGTCTCCGCAATTAATATTTTCGTCGAAAAATAAAAAGTATCTAAGGTAAGCGGCCCAGTTTCCGCCATATTCGATTGTTAAAGGGAACATTTTATAAAAAATATACGTAACGCGACATTAATCAAGAGTAAAGCGCTCTTCACCGCGCCGTCAATTTCGTTTGTATTTAATGTTTATTGTATTTATTATTAGCATAAATTGCGATTAATGGCGGTAACTGGATCAGTGGCGGAAACCGGGCCGTTTACCTTAAGTCGGATACAATTTTTGGATACATTTCGTTTACTTGGGTGGGACACAAGCGCTATTATCATATCGAAACGTTATCTCGTTGTCCGATAAATATCGTTAAACACCCCCCAATATTAACCCAAAAAGACAAAACCTTCGATAAAGAAGACAGCACACAAACAAACAAAATTTAACTTCTCGCGGTGTGAAAATGGGAGTTTTACACACGCTTCGCGTAAAACCGCCATTTTGGCACCTTGTTAAGTAAAATTTGGTACGATGCTCTGGCGAAAAACGTTTTCTTAACTCGCGTGATAGCAATACTCGCACTCGGCTCGTTCTGCAAACTGACACTCGTCAGAAAAAGATTTTTCGCACCAGTATCGTAATGTACTATTTTTTAACCATCTCCGATACATGTCCAAAAAAATGTTGTCGATGGAAATAGTGTCTCAAGTCGGTTTCAATTTTTGCATATATTTCATTTCCTTGGGTGGGACACAGACGCTATTACCATATAATATAACCAATCTTGTAAATCCCCCCCCCCCCCGTTCAATATTAAGCAGAAAATACAAAACCCAGAATAAACAGCACCCCTCCATAACTCCTGCATAACATGATATTATACGAAGGGTGTGAAGGGACAATGAATAATTATTATCCTCGCCAATCGATCAGTTATCAGTTATAACGCAAAACCAAAAAACTAAAGTACATCTCGGTAAATGCCCAAAAAAATGTTCGACGAAAAAAAGGTACCTCAAGTCAAATCCAATTTTTGCATATATTTCATTTCGTTTGGTGGGACACCGGCGCTATTACCATATCAAAGTCCTACCCCGCTGTCCAACAAAATCTTGCTCTCCCCCTTCAATATTAACCCAAAACCAAAAAAACCCCCGACAAACAACGCACCACTCCTCCATAATACCCACATTATAACACGATAGTGTATGAAGGGTGTGAAGGGAAAATGAATCATTATTATCCTCGCAAATCGATCAGTTATCAGTTACTACACAAAATAAAAAAAAAAAAACAAAAAATATTTTTTAAAAAAAGCTACCTCAAGTCGAATCCAATTTTTGCATATATTTAATTTCCTTAGGTGCGACACACGCGCTATCACCATATCAGATCCCAACCTCACCGTCCAACAAAATATTGCTCTCCCCTTCAACATTAGCCAAAAACACAAAACCCACGACAAACAACGCACCACTCCTCCATAATACCCACATTATAACACGATAGTCTACGAAGGGTGTGAAGGGAAAATGAATCATTATTATCCTCGCCAATCGATCAGTTATCAGTTACAACACAAAATAAAAAAAAAAACAAAAAATATTTTCGAAAAAAAAGCTACCTCAAGTCGAATCCAATATTTCCATATATGTAATTTCTTTGGGTGCGACACGCGCGCTATCACCATATTAAATCCCAACCTCGCCGTCCAAAAAAATCTTGCTCTCCCCTTCAACATTAGCCCAAAAACGCAAAACCCACGACAAACAACGCACCACTCCTCCATAATACCCACATTATAACACGATACTGTACGATATGGATCGTACAGTACCATATATAGTATACAACTCCATGGAAAACGTATCATTATTATCCTCGCCAATCGATCAGTTATCAGCCCGGAGTGAGGAGCGTTCGCTCTTTCCCTTTCCCCCAGCCCGCGGGAAGTTGAAGCGCGCGAGAGATGGAATAGTCTCTTTATTCGCGAAATATTCCGGAGTGGCAGGGCAGAATCGCCGGAGCCGGCCCGACAGTCCGCCGCACCGAGGGACGAACGCACGGACGGACGGACAGACGGACGGACGTTGAAAGCAGGCCTGGAAAACTGTGCTATTGCTTCGCCGCTACCAGCTCGCGGTATAGATTACACATACGCGCCTCCACATCCGTCATATATAGCACATATGCATATACATATATACACATATACACATATACACATATACACATATACACATATACACATATACACATATACACATATACACATATACACATATACACATATATGTATATATATATATATATATGTATATATGTATGTATGTATATATACAGGTATAGGAGGGCTTGGGTTATTCGCTCTCGTTAACGAGCTGACGGGCATCGGCGGGCGTATTTATTTCTGCGGTGTACGTAGTTAGGTACCTCGGTCACCGGTACACGAGTGTAATCAGATAGCATTGCTCGTACTCACGTGCCCGCGCGTTTATAGGCAAGAATTTATGTCTCTCGACGCTTTCCCGCTCGGAGAGTGAGAATCGGGCCCGACGGGGCCAAAGCAGAAATGCGCTAACCGGCGTTACCGGTAAGCGCGAAACGCTTTCCTCATCGCACTTATCGCCAGCGCCTGTGCGCGGCCGTCCGCGATTTTTTTCTTTTTTTTTATTCGCTCCCTTCGAGGGTTTGCTCCTATGAAATCCGAACATGTTTTCAAACGCGTTATGCACACACGCGCACTCGAGGCCGCGGAAAAACCGCGCTACCCTCCAAATCGCGAGGCGCGAGCCTGCCGTTCTGATATGCCTCTATACATGTGTATATGTATACATATGTGTATGTATGCATGTATGTATGTAAGGGGCATTCCACGTAAAATCGGCAACACATGCAACTCAGCTCCGTCGATTATGATATTTTTTTTTGCTTCCTCATAGAGGAAGCTATGTTTTCGTGAAAAAATTTTTTTTCGAGATTTTAATGTCAGCGTACTAAAAATGGTCGAAAACGTCGAGAAATGTGATTTTTAGCTGGCGTCCGGATGCATGTGTGTATGTATGTATGTGTGTGTGTGTGTGTATGTATGTATGTATGTGTGTGACAACGTGCATCACTTAGAACGACTATAACTCGAAAACGGACTTGGGATAGCAGGTTCAAATTTTGTACACTAGTAGAGTGGTCACGTCTCTTCCTTCGATATAATTTTCATGAAGATTGCGACCCGTTTCGGAATTTTACGGGAATTCGACATTTTTGAAAAAAGTCTGTGGTAGCTCTAACTTTCGTAAATTTTGAGCATTCGTCATAAAATTGCAAACGAATATAGTATTTTTATCAAAGACCTTTGGTATTGAATTTGGCCGAAATCTACCGAAGGGATCAGATTTCATGGACTTTTGATTTTTTTCAAAAATTACCAAAAACCGTCTAATTTGAGTAAACATGGAGGTATCGAGCTGAAATTTGGCATGGGGATGGACTAAAACGGTATAATGATTCATACTAAATTTGGTAAAAATTGATCCAATCGTTTCAATTTTCTGGGATTTTGAAAATGTTAAATTTTTCTGAAATGAAACTTTTCAAAATCAAACAATGCCAATCGCTCTGAATTTCTGAATCAAACACCACGCAAAGAGTAAAATGAGTTATAGTATCGTAATCAGCGCTGAGGCATCGAATAAAAATTGCCTTACAACGACGCAATCTGCAAATTTCAGTTTGCGATATCCTATAATAAATTCTGGGGTCAATTTTGACGGTTTTACTTTTAT
>JAPYZD010005881.1:0-10190 GCA_030522725.1 Ichneumoninae sp. B BG-2022a | reverse complement strand
TACCTTAGACGAAATTTAAAGAAATGCGAATTTTGACAACTTTGGTTCGAATTTAAGTGTAATTTTCAGCACCTAAACTTTAAGCTTTAAACTTAATTTTTGTTTGCGCTGTTGCCACGAGTGTCCCCTCAGGCCGTATTAACCCTAGAGCTCATTTTTGGGGTGGAAAACTACTTTAGACGAAGTTTAAAGAAATTCGAATTTTGACAACTTTGGTTCGGCTTTAAATGTAATTTTCAGCACCTAAACTTTAAGCTTTAAACTTAATTTTTGTTTACGTTATTACCACGAGTGTCCTCTCAGGCCGTATTGACCCTAGAGCTCATTTTTGGGGTGGAAAACTACCTTAGATGAAATTTAAAGAAATGCGAATTTTGACAACTTTGGTTCGAATTTAAGTGTAATTTTCAGTACCTAAACTTTAAGCAAAGGAAATTTGCCGCATGACAAACTCCCTTCCTCTTCCTTATTAAAAAAAAACTCAGACATTCATGTGCGCAAAACACGATTTAGTTCTCATAGGACTCTCGTACGCAAAAGAAACGCGTGGGGTGGAAATCTACCCCGGTAATGAGTGGAAAGGTAAAGAAACCATATACGAGGTGTAGGATTAAACTATATATATATATATATATATATATATATATATATATATATAGTTTAACCCTATATATTTCACTATATATATAACCCTATATATATATAGATTAAGAAAAATCTCGTGTATTGTTTGCGGCCTTCCGAAAATGATATGGCCAAAAGAGAAACGGTGATAAACAGTACATTCGCAGCTTCGAATGGTATTTCATTCTTAGCTACCCCTCTACATACATCGCGTATGAACTCTGGAAAGAAAATCTATATTGCACGAGCATCGTTTTCATTTATTCTGAAAATTGGAAAAAAAAAACACAAAGGTTGTAATCCGCAGTCGGGATATGCCCGGGGCTATTCGAGACAGCGTTCATTAAATTGCAGTTGGTTGTGTTATTGCCGAGGAAAGATAATTGCCATATCTCCTATACGGGATATCGAATAAAATAGCGGCGAAAAAACATGTTAGTAAATCAACGAAGTACACGCTTGCCTCTTGTATGTACAAACGAGAAACACGGACCTGGAAAGAAAAAAAAGAAAAATCTATATGTATGTATGTATGTACAAAAACATAGATGTATTGAAACAGATATGAAGAGCGAGAGAAAGGGGGGCCTTGGTGTGGGGAAAGAGACGTGTGCATTGTAAACGTGGGGATTTTAATTGAAACTGCCGGACTACGGAAAGCTTCACTCGAACTGTCTGTCAGATTCAATATTTGGAACGATTTATATTAATTGAATATAGCCGGGGTACAATGGCAAGCGACTGCGCCACCAGCGACAGATTGTTTTTACTTCAATTTTCTACTTTGTACGTGCAGCCCGCTTCCAACAATTTGAAATACACATCGACCGCGTTCAGACGCAGGAACGGCAACTCCCACGAGGTAGGTTTAGAGCGCTCCGCACCTATAATTCGTTGAGTTTGTATGGGGTAAAATTGGCAAGTATGGCTCGGTCCATGTATAATTAATTTACGTTCTAATCGGGGTGGGCCATTTTCACCACTTTTACCCTATACTGTACAGATTTACTATTATATGTATTATAATATTTGAGTAATATAGTATAATATAATAATACTATATAATGTTATGTATATTTTGGAAAGTTGTGGATTTGGTGGTTTCGATGCTTATCCCACTCCTCTCTTCCCCCTCCCTAGCTGAGCCCCCCTTTCGGACAAGCTAGCGACCTTCCGTTGGTTTTCATAGCATATGAAATGGATTTCGCAATTCCATTCTGTATGCTATAATTTCGGAATTGTAGTTTTTATAGCATACAGAATGGACCTTGGAATTCTGAATTCCGTTCCGTGTGCTATATTTTCGAATATTCGGTTTTTCGAAAATCCATTCCATAGGGAATGGATTTTCACATGCTAGCTGTAAATCATGCGATCCAGGCGAGCGCGAGTCAACATAAGCCCTGGTATAATACTATACTATATACTACTACTATACTGTATACTACTACTATACTACTACTACTATACTGTATACTACTACTATACTACTACTACTATACTGTATACTACTACTATACTATTACTACTATATACTATACTATATACTAGACTGTATAGGGTAGAGCGGGGCAAAACGTCATTTTCCAATAATTTTTGGATGCCCGAATTCGCCCTATCGGATATATCAGGCTTTTCTGCCCAGTTTTGCCACCTTGTCCGATCCAGTTTTGCCCAAAACCTCCGTTTTGCCCCGTTGCCCATTTTGCACCGCTCTCCCCTACTATACTATATACTAACTATATACTATATCTTTTGTTTTGCAATTCCGTGCAACATTCCTTTTTTAAATCCGTCCAATTAACCCTCTAACATTTCAATCGGAAAGACGCCGAGCGTATTCAGACATCAAACGTCTAAGTAATCCGATCAAGTTTCGATATTGCTGACGGGGCGATCCTCGGTGACCGTCAATAATACGGGCAAAAATCATAATTCTCTCCGGGCACATAGAATGCATTCGCTAAGAGGATCCCGATAAGCATTGATCGATATGGGTTTGTGCGAATAGGTAGAAGTTTCGCGGGAAGGCAACCCACCGTGGTCGCAGTGACGTACTAATAGGTTTACCAGCGCGTGTATGAGGGGTAAAGCATGCAAAGGATGAGCCGTTCGAGTTATCGGTCGAATAACGCTCGTTGCGAATGTGAGCGTAACTCGCAGGGGGCGGAGAGTCGACGTCGGCGACGTTGGGGTTGAACGGGAAACCCGTGGGCATCACACACAAGCCCGTCGATGTACACACCGCTGCCGCTGTACGTCCGTTTCATACAGGGTGACTTTCCTAAACTATAACCCGGAGCCATTATCGCCCGCTCGTCGACGGGCATTCGAGTACCGCGAGAATCGCAGCGAGCCGACGAGAACGGGGCTCTGTCGGTAAACAAAGCTGTAATTCATCTCCTACGTAAACGGCGATCGAAAAGTGGCGACGGATTGATGGAGCATCAAACGCGATAGAGTCTTCTCGTGCCCTAACGAAAACCCGGGATTCGTCGTCGAAGAGTCACCCGTTACGGCTAAACGTCACGGTTAGCCGTTAAGGTAAACGTACCAATGGCCGGACACTTAAGGGAGCAGTCCCAGTGCCTGGACATGCATGAAAAATCGTATTTCCATCTCTCTTGGACGCACGCGTTGTCCGGCCGCTGGGACGTGTCCGGTCATTGGTACGTTTACCTTATATGTAAATGGTACATCGCCGTATTCACTGCAGACAGCAGCTGTGCATACCGACGAGAACGGGGCTCAGTCGGTAAACAAACCTGTAATTCGTCTCCTACGTAAACGGCGTTCGAAAAGTGGCCACGGATTGATAGAGCATCAAACGCGATAGAGTCTTCTCGTGCCCCAACGAAGACCCGGGACCCTAGCAAGTTGATGGACCGCAAACGGACCGAAAAACGGACACATCCGTTGGGGAACAAAACGGACCGTAAAAAACGACAAAACGGACATTTTTTGTTGCCGTTTGGTCTTTTTTCTGTTCCAGCAACCGAAAAAGGGCCAAGATCGTACTTTTATTCTGTCCTATCATTAAAAGTATAATTAAGAGCAAAACAACAACAAAATTAAAAACTTAACCAAAAATTTAAATAAAAAACATTCGGTCCTTCCTCGGTTTCCGCAACCGACGAAGGACCAATCCAAACGTACGGTCCGTTTCGTTCCCCAATGGACGTGTTCGTTTTTCGGTACGTTTTTTTAGTTTTTTCCCTAAAAGCAGCCGTCCGTCAACTTGCTAGGGGATTCGTTGTCGAGGAGTCACCCGTTACGGTTAAACGTAAAACACCGTTATATGTAAAGGGTACATCGCCGTATTCACTGCAGACAGCAGCTGTGCAGGTTTACGCGAAGTTCTATGCAGGAGAGTTTGGATTCAGGGAGAGGATGAGAATTTCCACTGCGGAATCGAGAGGAGGATACGGAGGGGTAGGAGAGACTTGCCGCATCGGGAGATCAGCACAAATGAGCCTATACGAGCGATACCTATATCCAGGCAAAAGCTTCTGCTCCATGGGATGATGATCGGCCTGGCAATAGTACCGCGCACCGAGTTCCCCGGGCTTGTTTCAACTCTGTATAAGGACTACGCTCCAACGCATAGTCAGAGGATGCGCATGCACTCGAGACTCTATCGTCGGATGTGTTGGCAACCATACCTAATTTCTACCGTGGAAATCTACCGATTACCGCGAGCGTTATGTAGTACAATCGCTCAAGTGGAACGAGGAAGGCAAAGTACGCAGAGCATTAGACCCCCGGGCGTAAACATCTATGTAATCCCTATTCGATGCAAATTAACGCGTGTTACTAGATCCTTCCGTTACTCTGCAACCTTAATCCGATAATTGTCATGGACGAGGCTTTTATGGTGAACTGAAATTTTAAAAGAAAGTTACGCAAACCGCACAGATGCGTGACCGCATGAACCTGTTACGAGATGAGACGAAGCCTCTGAAGTTTCTCTTCGATTTTCTTTTTAGCACAGCGGACCTGGACAGAAAATGGTAATTGGACATGTAAAGTATACATTAGAGCTGGGCAGTACTTCAAGTGCGTACTTGAACTACACAAACTTCAAGTGCATACTTAAAGGACACAAGTTCTTTGTAGGTACTTCAAGTACGTACTTGAACTACACAAACTTCAAGTACGTACTTAAAGGACACACGTTCGTTGTAGGTACTTCAAGTACGTACTTGTTGTTTACAAGTCCCTTGGAGTACTTCAAGTATGTTTTTTACGACTTCAGGTACCAAGTCAGTTAGTCAGTTTACGACTTCAAGTACAAGTACTTTTTGAGCACAGTTCACTTCCGGTTTTGCAAATTTCATTTTCAAACCGAAAGCGCAACTTACTCTGCACTTTCTTTCTAAAGCTTAGATAACTCTTAACGCTACGAATCAAGTACAAAGAGCACTGGATACTTTGTACTTCGTACGCGAAGTATTTTTTGTTACTGTGCCCAGCTCTCGTATACATCCAGTAACTATCTGTGTACCTGCCGATTGTAGGTGAACCCATCCGATAAAGTGTGCGGAGTCTCACTGAACGTGGCAGACTCGATGGCGTACGGAAGCTTTTTGCCTTGTTTGTCGCTCACGACAAAGGGTGGCGAAGACGAGATACGGAGGCTGCAGGCAGGAATATAGCCGTGGAAACTTGGCACCGTGATGGAGTGGGTGACCAAGATCATTGGACGACCGGAACTTGGCGAAGACGCAATGACGGCGAGGGCGGACGGGGGAGGTCGGCGAGAGTGTACACATTAGAATCCACGAGGGCCCTCAGGCTAAGTCGACTGTCGGTGGAATTGTGTTTCCCTCGCGGCCGTCTACGGAGGGACACCCAGCTGTCCACCGTACCGGCACAAAACGGGACGATGAGATTCGAACTGGCTCACAGCGCCGACGCCCCCGAGACGGGCGTTACGGCTAAAACGCCTTTCGGAGAACGCAGCGGGGAGATGAACTCGGCGGACTTGATGACGCTCCAAGCTTTTTGCCTTGTTTGTCGCCAACGACAAGAGGGAGTGTCGGAGACATTGCTAGAATTGGATGGGGATGTGTAGGCGTGGAAGCCCGTACGGTTAAACTGGGTGGACCAGGTTGTTGGACGACGAACTTTGCGAAAATGCAATGGTGACGAAGCCCGACGACCGAGGGAGAGATTGTACGTCTACGAGGGCCCCCTTAGTCCACGTCGATTCTTGGAGCCGCTGCGCTTTGCCTCGCAGCCGGCCGCTGAGGGTGAAATCCAGCTGAGCCTCTCCTGGCGCAAGACGAGACGACGAGGTTTGAACTAGCTCTCCGCTCCAACGCCCCTGAGACGAGTCCTCTTGCTACGCTTCCAGTAGGTAAAGCCAAGGTAGATGCCTGTAAACTATGTATGGGCATGTATACATGTATGTATATGTACACGCAGCAGCCACCGCTCAGCAGTTACCGTTCCCGGCCGGATAACGCCCGGCAACTCGTCCGGTGACAATCTTGTCTTTTGCGTCCCTCAGGATGACCCTTGACCCTCTCGACAAATGTACAACGTACATTCGCACGCACTTCGGACTGTGCAACCGGACTCTGCAGCTAAACCTCCGCGACTGCACAAACCTCCGAGAGCTCGAACGTGTATCAACGTTTGTACGACGCAATAACGGATTGTATGTCCAGTGTAACTATGACTCGCGAGCTCATGAATTCCTGAATAGCAATCCGGTTTATGCGGAGACACGAGTAATGTTCCACGCTCGTATCAGCAGTGACGTCTCTTACTGGCATCGCCGTACCAGCCCTTACGATCTTGTTCCAGGATGACGATGTTTAGCCCTTACAATCTTGTTTCAGGGTGACGATGTTTTACGCGGCAAAAAATAAAGGTTCGTTCGACATACGTTTCTGACTACAAACTAAAAACATTTTCTTTTTTCTTCTTTGTTTTACCTTTTTTCGTAAAATTTATAACAATTCGAAAGTTAATGCCGAAACTACATTTCGTTTAGCCGTTACAATCTTGTTCCAGGGTGACGATGTTTTACGCGGCAAGAAAATAAAGGTTCGTTCGACATACGTTTCCGACTACAAACTAAAAACATTTTCTTTTTTCTTCTTTGATTTGCCTTTTTTTCGTAAAATTTACAACAATTCGAAAGTCAATGCCGAAATTACATTTCGTTTAGCGCTTACAATCTTGTTCCAGGGTGACGATGTTTTACGCGGCAAAAAAATAAAGGTTCGTTCGACATATGTTTCTGACTACAAACTAAAAACATTTTTTTTTTCTTCTCTTGTTTTACCTTTTTTCGTAAAATTTACAACAATTCGAAAGTCAATGCCGAAACTACATTTCGTTTAGCGCTTATAATCTTGTTCCAGGGCGACGATGCTTTACGCGGCAAAAAAATAAAGGTTCGTTCGACATATGTTTCTGACTACAAACTAAAAACATTTTTTTTTCTTCTTTTGTTTTATCTTTTTTCGTAAAATTTGCAACAATTCGAAAGTCAATGCCGAAACTACATTTTGTACGTGAAATTTTTAGAATTAAAAGTGGAATTGAAATAATTTTTTTTTTCTATGACAGCCCGCAATCAAATTTTACTTGAGTTAATGATATTTTTTTTCAGTGCGGAAAAAAAATAAAGGTTCGATCAACAAACGTGTCTGACTACAAACTAAAAACATTTTCTTTTTTCTTCTTTGTTTTAATTTTTTCATAAAATTTATAACAATCCGAAAGTCAATGCCGAAACTACATTTTGTACGTAGAATTTTTAGAATTAAAAGTAGAATTGAAATAATACATTTTTTCTTTGGCAGCCAGCAATCAAATTTTACTTGAGTCAATGATATTTTTTTTCATTGCGGTAAAAAAATAAAGGTTCGTTCAACATACATTTCTGACTATAAACTAAAATCATATTCTTTTTTCTTCTTTGTTTTACCTTTTTCGTAAAATTTACAACAATTCGAAAGTCAATGCTGAAACTACATTTTGTACGTGAAAGACGCAGCAATTTTTTTCTCGGGTCCGCGACCCGTTGAGTTTGCAGATTCGGCGTTTCCGCTAACGATGCTAATGGACTTGTTTACCGACGGTGGATGAGAGACAGACCAGGGAAAATGTAATTCTTCGCTACAGAGGCGAGGATAAATAAACTAAAATACTTTCGGAACTTTTCTTGTTTCCATTGGACGCGATGTGTCTTTCTTTGCCGGTTGATTTATCCTAGCTAGACTCGAGCAGATCGTTCGAGTGTTTTCTCTCGGCTATAAATATTTCGTTCTCCATCTCTCCACTTTTTACCCGACCGAACGAAATTATCTGGAGTGAGAGAGAGAGAGGAAGAATGGGGGCGGAAAAAACACGGGGCATAATGCAACGCCGAGTTAACACGCAGAATTGTTCGCGCGCCGATCGAGATTTCAGCTTTTACACACTGGCTCTCGTATTCAACGACGATTGCAACGAGGGAGGCGCCGGTTCATTGGAATTTTGCCAATTGTCAGTGTGTAATTAGCGCCTATGATAATTTTCTCTAATGCTGAGCATTAACCCAGTTTTTGAGTATGCAAAAAAAAACAGAAAAAAGAGCAAACGGCCGGTCGGATATCCAACCGGCATCGTGTATATAGCAATGCTGCGATAGCCCTCGATTGCCGATTATCGACGGAATATTGCGTTCACGGTCGGGAATACTATCTCTCATTTTTCCTTCACATTTGGCAGAGATACTCCATGTTTTTTTATTTTTAATTTAATCAAATAGAATTCAGTAAACAATTACAAAAATTGATGACATTTCCGATATCTCAAATGAAAAAAAAAAATGTGTGGATGAACAAGTGGCATATATCGAAAGATATGTCTGTTATGCGTAAAAAATATTAAAGAAAGAAAAATGCCGTGAAAAACATTTTTTCCCGAAATTTTGGAATAGAACTTAAGAAATAAATAATAAATAGAACTTAAAAAATGCCGCTTCGAGCGCACTCGTTACATTCACCCGACCCAGTCTCAATTTATCACTTAAAACTTTATCGATCATAATATAATATCAAAAATAAATAAACAACAATAAATAAATTTCTTGCTTGTATTTAATTTCCAAGAGACGATAAACTTTCCAAAGTGCGCGTGAATGCCGTGAGTACGGGGGAAGCGTTTTAACGCCAAAGTGTATCAGGTGTGAGTTGTTTGCGGTGCACGCATAGATTTTATGGCCGATAGTAAATAGACGGAGGCGCGAGAGGCAAAGGACCGGGAGTTTCGCGCGATAACCATGGAATTTTCCCTTTACAGCCCGCGAGGTGGAAAATTTTGATTGTCCGCGGCGCGGGGCCGGGGAGGGTTTTGATAGCGCTGGGAGCGAAGTAGAAAAGGGGGGGAGCTACGAGGGTGGTCACCAGCGGTGGATCCAAAGGCATTATATTTTCAGTGGCGAAAATATCTATAATAATAGCAGCGGCATCGGCGCGGCAGTGGTAGCGAGGTGTGCGCGGTCAGACCAACTTCGGGCTCGTGAAATTTTCCTCATCGATCGTTACAACCCGAGTCGCAGGGGGTCTTAGCCATGAAACTCGCTTCGACAGTTATTATATATGTACAGCGCACAGCATGCACCCCTGCAACATTAATGCGCGGAGGCAGCGCACATGCATACGGGAACCTGTCTCGGCGACTATGAATTAGACTCTCTTCCCCATTACCCAATACATTGTCACTGGGAAAAAAAAAAAAAAAAAAAAAAAAAAAAAAAAAAAAAAAAAAAACCTGACAAAGTCTCGAAAAGTCGAATTAGCCTCTTCCCCATTACCCGATACATTGTCACAGGGTTGTGTAATGTGAGGACGAAAAAAAAAATAAAATAAAACCTGCCGTAGTCTCGAAAGGCGAACGTGCACGATGTTCAGCGAGATTACTTTTTTTTTTCTTTTTCTCCCTCTCTTTTTTTCACCTTCTCTTTTTACCAGTGCAGCTTTCAGTGAGGCTCAAAGGGCGACCCTCTCACAGTATCCAGAGACATTGTGGCTTTACTGCCCCCAGTGCGCCCGGCGAAGGCCAGAGCAGCTGCACCGGCTCGTCGGCTCTTTCGGGTTTCGAGTCACGACCGAGCCTTCACCGCCACGCCGCGATGTAACCGCGGACTCGACAGTTTCTCGAAAGCATCCAAGATCCCGTGCTATATAACACGATACTCTCTTGTGCCGAAGGACTGGGCGAGGCGGGGAAGGTGGGGAGAGAGGGCGGAACGGTGTGGACCGTCATACATCGTAGCTGGGCGGCGTTTTGGCCGGTAATGCGCGACACCGCATCGAGAATACCGGCTCAACGGAATATCAGGAGATAGTGGTCACGGGTAATGCCTCCCTGGCGGGCCTTAAACAATTGAGCATCGAAGCCAAAATTAATCTGCACTTATCTCGTTAAGCACGTCGGATCAAATCAATCTAATCTGATTTCACCGTTTTAAGGTAGTACTAGTACAATGACTGACGCCGCCTAAGTTCGAGAGAAAAAAGACAAAGATTACAAACACTTCTCGATGAGAAAAAAATCTGAAAAAA
>JAPYZD010005880.1:0-11942 GCA_030522725.1 Ichneumoninae sp. B BG-2022a | reverse complement strand
CGAAGTATTTAGTACTTATGGTACCGCGTACTTAAAGTATTGGATACGTACGATACTACGTATCAAGTACTTTAAGTACTTTTTGCCCAGCTCTGAAAACTATATTATTTGCGCTATATTAGCTATATTATTTTGAACATAAAATTTCGTGGCCTTGAAATGTCCATTCGTTGAAGTTTTCAATTAAATTCACCCGATAAACCCGACGCAGTAGAGTGTAGGTAAAATATACCCAGCGTAGGGCCGCGACCTCAACGTCAGCCTGTCATTAAGGGTAATTAAACTTCCGGTGCACGGGATCTGCACTTAACTTTTCTTACTCTATCTCTCGTACCCCATTCGTGTTTCGTCCCTCAAGGTACGAAAACCGTCGGAGAATTCAACTTAAATCCCGACTAGACTATCGCGATGTATTTTATCGACACTGCGGGAGAGAATGCCGAGATAAAATGTTAAATTCTCGAGTCCTGGAAATTAGTATCGTAAAATTGACGTTTATTATTATTGTTATTATTATTATTATGTTAAGGGCATGTTAATAAAAATTGCAGGTGGTCTGCAGAGTAAGACGTATTGTTGCACTGATAACAAAGTGCAGTTCAACCAACTGAGATTCGGGCAGGGACGTTCAAGTAAATGTTTAATTGGTCGAACAAAATATTTTAATGACTCAAAAATATTTTGGTGAAATCACCCGACAAATTGTTGAACTAACAAATGTTTTAGCTGTGCCAACAAAATATTTACACCCAGAAAAAACATTTATTTGACGGCCACCGTTTATTTGGTTTAAGTAAAATATTTATTTGATTTAAATAAATATTTATTTAAATTAAGTACATAGTTACTTAAATGAACTAAATATTTATTTAAGTCAAATAAATATTTTACTTAAACCGCATAAACGGTGGTCGTCAAATAAATTATTTTTCTGGGTGTAGTTGAACTCCTGTCCCCGCCCGAATCTTAATTGATTCAAGCTATTTATAATAACATTTTTTTATAAGTGTGCATATTGTTTCAAACATGGCTGTGTAAATTCCGTTTATGAAAGCATGGAAATAAAAATGGTAATTTGCGTTGCTGATATGAGCGGTCTGCGTCGCTCCGTTTACCTCGTGTATCGCATGAATCATGCATCAACCATTAGCAAAACAGTGGCTAATGTATTCGCGCCGCATTACCATCAGCTAAACACGATGGAGATTGAAACTCGACAATGTATTGTCGCGGGTGAACTGCTATTCCCGGAAATGTTATCTTTGACAAATAGATAAAAAAAAAAATCGTTGGCATGGCGTTCAAAGCCTCAAATCGAACAGCGCGATCCCGTTTATTTGGCGGTCCGCAGTTTACGCGCCAGAGAACGGAGAGGGGACCGTGAAAACGGAGAGTCGTGAATTTCGTAAAATGGCCTCGAAACTTTGACAGGGGTCGCAGGAATTGGCCAGCTGCGTTCTCCTCCTGCTATTCTGTGCCATAATGTGCATGTGGCACGTATACATACGTGCGCGCTACTTACATATATACACACATAGAATACAACGTAGCGATTTCTACTTCGTTACGCGTCGAGCACCAGCCGGTTCAACAATCGAATAACACTTTCGCGCTCGCACTCCCCTAAACTGTCCTAAAAGGGCAGCTTTTTTTTACCCAATTTTTTTTGTTCTTTCCCAAACATGCTCGACCGTGTGGGAACTTATAATTTCGGTACTCCGTGTACTCCGCTGTGGAGACACCTTTATCGTCTCCGTAGAGTTGATGCATGTGCGAATGAGTCCTGTGAGTCACGCGGATATATTTACTCGAACTTTTCGCCTCGTTCCGGAGGAAAAGAGACGAGAAGGAAAAAAAAATGCTGGGCAGAGAATCGGGGGAGCAGACGGTTCGTTTCCTTGCTGGGGTCACCGCATCGTCGGCTTCATCGGCGATTCGAGAAATTATTCTCAGAGCCTCGAGATTCGTGATATTTCGATTTAGATTAGAGTTTCTTTAAACGAATTTTTGTTCGGATGCAAAAATCGGTTTTAACGCTCGAGAGCACGAGTGAGTGTGGCGCATTTTGGGGAACAGATTTTTTCGTCCGATTCAGTGTAATCGGACGAAAGCGTAGGAAGCGTTTGTTGACGTGGAGAATTCAATGAAACGGGGTGAACTCGCGTACAACGAAGAGTCAACGAAGTTTCGCGCTGTGACGATTGCAGAAGTGCCAATCTAGCCAATCTCAGCGCCAAAGCGGATTCGCACATCGGAACCCAACAAAGCCGGCCCGGCCAGCCCCGCCTCGTCCGCGGAGAGCGAACTGCCCGAGAGATTATCGTGCGAGACACAAAGCGTACCGACACGCTGACCATTAATTGGCAGTCCGACCAACGTCTAATTGGCTCGGGCCAAATCTTCAACATCTTGCATACGCGCACAATTGTTCGGGTGGTTCTTTTGGAAAGCCTAAAGAAATTTCAATTCGGGAGAAAGTTTATTTGACCTAATCCCGCTTACACATCTGATTAGTTTTTGATTGAGGGGAGAAAGAATAATAAACCTAAAAACACAAAAAAAAATGAAAAAAAAAAAAAAAAAGAAAAAAAAAAAAAAAAAAAAAAACAAAACAAAACACGAAACACCAATATAATTAGAGTAGAACCTCGATTTTCCAAACACTAATTATCCGAACCCTCTCGAACCGAACACCGAACTCGGTTAATTTATTAAAGCGTCCAAAAGCACTCACAGTTTTGTTTATCGCTCTTTTACCGCCGACTGATCGATTACTGGTACATGATCGATTACCGCACCCAGAAAAAAAATTATTTGACGGCCACCGTTTATTAAGATTAAGTAAAATATTTATTTGATTTAAATAAATATTTACTTAATTTAAATAAATATTTATTTAAATCAAATAAATATTTACTTAATTTAAATAAATATTTATTTAAATCAAATAAATATTTTACTTAATCTTAATAAACGGTGGCCGTCAAATAAATTTTTTTGCTGGGTGTGAGACGTTTATTTTTTTCGAAGGAAAGAAGTCGTCCCGGCGTTGAACTTCCCGAACGAGTGATCCGGGATCTTCGGAAAACGCCACTTCACGAACCGTCAGCAATTTTTCGATTGACTTCTGGACATCGGGTCCGGTCCGTTGGACTTCCGCGAAACCGGTCCTTTACGCACCATTTCTATTCCGCTGTTATATGTTATATGTTCGACCGCTTATATAAGTCAAATTGCCCATTTATTCGGATAAGGCAAAAAAAATACGGCGATCCTCGGTGCAAGCTATTATTATATTCGCACTTTCGGTCGTTTAAAAAAGGGGTTCGTCACGAAGGTCTCTTGCACGGTACAATACTAGGCTGTAAAAGAAATGCATTTGGAAGTTCCAGTATCGTATTATCCAGGGAAATAGAATCTCATCACCGACGTTCGTCACGAAATTCCTCATCTCTGCTTTGATTCTTGTCGGTACGATGTCACTTCAGGAAGTAATTTCTATCGAACACTTATCGAATTAATATCCGAAAATTTATCTTAAATGTAAGATTTATCTTGAATCCATCTTAAATGTATCTTAAAATCCATGTGGGGAAAAATTATGAGAGATTATAAAAAGCGGCTCATTTATTATTTTATAATGCCGTTAATTAATTTTAAAACTATTTTTTAAAGTGTAAACAGTTAACCTCGTTACATCTGCCAGAATTCTTCGTATCTACGAGATAACAACTTCTCAATTAGCGAACCATCTTTGCCACAGCCGAGAGAGTTTATTTGCGTAATCCGCAAAAGCCCAACACAAAATTCCAAATGGCAACGATGCGAACCATTGTTCCTATTCATAATTTGTGCGCAGCGAAATATATTAAAGAGAATAATCGTATAGAGCGTTCGTGAGAACAGGGCGTCGGATATCCAATGAGAATTCCCGAATAATCTCCCGCACGGCGCAGGGTCGGTAGTGGGTCTTTAGCGCGCGAGTGCGTGCCACCCCCGCAGCGAACGCAGGACTTTGACGGTATTAGTGCCCAGCGCGATATCGTCTATTTCAGTCGAGCGCGGACCGTCGAGCCGTGAGGTTCCCCGTTAGTGCGCGAGATGGCCACGTGTTTGGTCTCGTCCGGCGCCACGAATAAAACAGCGCCTAGCATCGCGTCAGCGGAGTCGTTAAAATCCTCGCGTACATGCAACACCGGTGTGTGCTGGCAGCAGCGCCTCTTCGGGAAACAGTTGTTGCAATGCTCTCAGTCCAGCAGTCCCAACGATCAACCGTCGAAACTTCGAGAAGTGAGCGGCGCTCTCGGCAACGAGCCCGGTTCGACGAAAAGTCCAAAGTGCGAAGTGATCGGTGTTTACTTTAGTTTCATCAATCCTGGCGCCACGTGCGACGAGTTTACCCGACAGTTGACCGAGCTCTATGCCAGTGTCAACAGCGCCGCGGCGTGCAAGCAAACACAGTCTAACGGTGATCACCAACAAGCGACGACGCGCGACAACGGCAGTGCCGGTGAAACTAACAATCAGGAGAGCAACGAAGCCTCTAGTCGAAAAAAGAAATTCGAAGTCGTTCACGTTGTTCTGTGGAGCAATGTCGCCGACGTACTCGACTTCGACGAGAGCTTTCGCAGCCACGTGGCTGATCTTCCGTGGCTCGCAGTTCCCAATCACGATTACGAGAGAAAGGTAAAACAAGAAGGCGAAAAAGATTTTAAAAATTCAACACAGAATAATGGGGCGACGAATCGGGTGAGAATTATTACAGCTTTTCTAGGGGGTTTTTCTTTTTCTTGGGATTTTGTCAGGTTAACCCATCGAAAGACTATGATGTATACCAGAGTTGGGCAGATACAATTCGTACTGGAAGTTAAATTGTACGACTTGAGTCGTATCGAGTCGTACAATTTACGTGCTGACTTTCTAACTATCGGGTATTGACTCAGTACTTGACTTTTGAATATGTACTTCGAGTACTTAGTGCATTTTCCCAGCTCTGACGTATAAATGCGAAAAGGTAAAACAAGAAAGCGAAAAAGATTTTAAAAATTCAACACAAAATAATGAGGCGACCAATCGTGTGAGAATTATCACAGCTTTTCTAGGGATTTTTCTTTTTCTCGGGTTTTTGTCACGTTAACCCATCGAAAGACTATGATGAATACCAGAGTTGGGCAGATACAATTAGTACTGGAAGTTAAATTGTACGACTTGAGTCGTATCGAGTCGTACAATTTACGTGCTGACTTTGTAACTATCGGGTATTGACTCAGTACTTGACTTTTGAATATGTGATTCGAGTACTTAGTGCATTTTCCCAGCTCTGACGTATAAATGCGATACAATAGAACCACAATTATCCGAACTATGACGGCGTTTATCGGAACGCTTGGTTGTGCGAACGTTAGCGCGGAAACATTATACGTTGTTGCTCGCCGCGGAGAGGAGTCGCGGTCGTGTTCAAGCGTGTTGAAGCGCCCTTTGTCTCTTCCAGCGTCAGACCACTCGCGTACTGGCTTTCCCGAGCAGCTTTCACCCTCCCCAACAGAGTCTGACAGCGCGCATGAGAGACTCGTTTCAATGCAAAATCGTTTGAATCGCCTTACATACGTAGTTCACACTGAAGCTACTTCGAGATTTCGTTACTCAAAAAAGCACATAGCACGTTCGGCAATTAAAAAAATTAATGACTTTATTTCACAGAACCCTTGAAATAAGTTCAGTATAATTGAATATGTTAAAAATATGTTTTTAAGGTTAATATTTTCTGTTGTTATATTTATATATGTCTTATTTATGCATGTTCTACAATAGCGGAAAAACATGGCGTTTCGATTATCCGAGTTTTTTATTACCCGAACTAGACCCAATCCCGACGGGTGCGGGTAATCGAGGTCCTACTGTATAGCTATCTAAGTTTCACAAAATAGTAATATGATAAAGTATCATTTCACATGCGCATGACATGCTACCTGATGACATTCTTTGGGAATTGTTAAATATTAAGACAAAACGCATTTTCACATGTTAACCTACAATAATCTATAATAAACCTATCTTAAACAGAAAGTTTATCACAGTAATTTCGTGATCAATAACAAAATTGCAAATTTGACATATTTCTATGTGCTTGCGAGCTACCGGTCTAATCTTATGGCTTAGCACAGGTAATAAATCAGTAGTTCCGAATTCATAATGTTGCCATAATGGTACAGAGCGAGACCAATGTTGTCAGACCAATCGCCGATATTAACTAAAGAATTCTCATTGAAACATTCCATAAACACAATATTTTCGGCTATCATTTGGCTCCATGAAATCTTCGGATTACGGTTATTGTTCCTATATGCACCTAATCCCGAAATACAAATTACACTAAACAAAAATGCGATCCCCACCTTTTTTGAAAAAGAAACCGTGCTAAATGTGTCGTCTATGGATTTATTTATTTTATGTAAATAACCGGTGCTTTAATTTTTACAGATATGATCCTCTATGCATTTTTTTGTAACGTTAAAAAATTGAAATTGTCTCCACTAAACAAGTCCGTACCTTAATTATAACACCAGTTGCTGATGACGATACAGTGCACTTTGCGACATTATGGTGCAAAGCATTGCTCAGAACAATTAGTTTCGTGAAATAAAAATAGATTGCCAATTAACGTCTGTGGGCACAGTGTTTATAAACTCGTTTAGCAGTCCGAAAGAGTTTAACGGTGCCGGTTGCGTTGGCTTTCGGCCGCAAGACATCGCGACCGACAGTAGTTTCAGAGCTCACCGTCGCGGGCTCGAATAATAATTCATCTAACGAGCTTACTCCTTTGACCGTCGTCGCTCTGTCGAAAACGTTGAAAAACCCTCGAGCCGCGCGGCTCACAGAGAGTATAAAAAAAAGAAAAAAAAATATCCCATATTTCAACGAAGCTGGAACGTACGAACTATAAAACGGGGGAATCGTCAAACGGCACGGAAAATGTAGAAAAGAACAAAGCGTTTTTTATCTCCATTTTCCAAAGTCGTTCGGTGATCATGAAGTATTCATCCGCTCGAAATCTCATCCACGCGATCGGTAGTAAACGTTGTAAAGGATAAAACGAAAAATCGAGGGAGTGGGGGGAGAACACAAAAAAAAAGCAACAACAGATGGTGAGTTCGGTGTGGGGAATGGCAATCGCGGTAATCAAAGGGGTTAATCTGCAGGACAACCGACGATGAAAAGAGGCGAATCAGAGCGGTGAATTAATTTCCCTTTGATCGTCGGTTTTTCCTCGATGACGATTTTCGCGCAATGGAATAATAACACTATTTTTTTTTTAATCATACAGCAGTTTTCACAGAATTCGTCAATGTCTGGTGGCTTTTGAAGATCTACAACGACTGCGACGAAATAATAATTAGAAAAAAATATATAAAAATAAACCAATAAAAATATAGTCCATGTACTTTTTTTTTTTAAATCATCCAGCAGCTTTCACAGAATTCGTCAATGTATGATGGCTTTTGAAGATCTACAACGACTGCGACGAAATAATAATTAGAAAAAAAAAACGAATAAAAATAATCGTCCATGTACTTTTTTTTGTAGTTCCCTCCTTAGATCGCCGTCCCGATATCCATCGATTATGTAGTCGGACTCTCGTCGCTCCAGGAGAGGAAGGGAGAGGGACGACGAAGAGCGACGGCCGAGGAATATAAGGAGGGAAGGAGGCGAGAGCGAGACAGCGCGGAGCATTTTAACCGTCTGGCGGCACGCATTCTGCCGTGTGAATTATAACCGAGTCAGCCCAGTCTCCCCCGATCAGACGCGGGAGTCTCGCATTCGCGTTATACGAGCTCTCGCTTTATGACTCTATGTACACGAGACCCGAGGCCTCGTACAGTTTACACAGGCGTACCGCAGCAGACTGGTGCGATGCGTTTTCCTTTAATTGGTGACCTCCCGCGCCTCACGTTCGCCCCGCGCGACCCTTCACCCTCGGTCGCCGGGGCGCTACTACCCCGTCGGCGACACGGCGTGCCGACCCGCCTTCGCCATCAGCCACGAATATACCGGCCTCCTGTAGTCTAGCTCCGCTCGACGTTCCCGTACGAATCCCAGGCTTAATTGGATTCTCGGTCATCGACGAATGAGGCAGGAGGCAGACGATTGAAAAGATAAGTGGAGAAAAAAGAATATATATGTTCCGCTGTTGAATAGACTCTAGTCGGTACTGGCGAGCTTTGCGTGCACGAATTTGGAGGTTCGGGTGGGCGAGTTTGGCGACAAGATAACATCAGGTTCAATTTTGGTCTACTCGGGTCATCGAAGCACAGAGAGAAATAAATTGTCAATAAAAATATTTTTACTGTTTGATTATTGGTAATTGATAGTTATTGTCACGTGTTAAGATACAGCATAGTCAAGAACTTAAAAAAATATATATAAAAAGAAAAACAAATTTGCGCTGTTGAATACTCTCTACGCACTCTACTTGCCGGCTCGCTTTGCGTGCACGAATTTGGAGATTCGGGTGGGCGAGTTCGGCGACAAGATAGTATCAAGTTAAATTTGGGGTTACGTTAAGGGGCTCGATTTTATGCACGAAAAATCGTATTTTTGGGATTTAAATGGAGAATATTGGGCTAAGAGTAAAATAATTGTTATATTCGTGATTAGCGGAAAAAAATATGTGCAATGTAGCCTTGAAACAAAAAAAAAAAGATTGGACAACGATTTTTCACTTTTTGAGCCACTTTTGGAAAAATGTCGATTTTCGCGATTTTCAGAGGTCGATATCTCGACTCCCAATGAAGGTAGGGAAAATTCCAAGTGTCCATCGTGTTCTACGGGAAAAAATACACAATATAACGCCTTGTCCGAAGTTTTAGAATCGTTGTATCGTGCCGTTTGAGGACGTTGAAAAACGCGAAAAATTGACTCGAAAGGGGTAGCCTTGCAATTTTTGGACGAATTTTTGTTTATTTTTTAAAAATTAACTGCCACGTATTGCAATGTATCTTTGCACGCTGAACACGAATCCGCTGGCCTTTTTGGACTAGAATGCAATACGACATTAAGAGGGTCGATTTTATGCACGAAATTATGCACTTGGCCGGCTAAAACGGCTTAGGCGACCGCTTTTTTTTATCAGTTCAATGAGGGCAATCTTGAAGTTCTAGTCTTCAAAAATTCATTTTTGGGGTAAGCGTCAAAAGGTTACAGGTGCCGAGATACCGGTATTCGTAGCTCGCTTTCCGTATGCAAGCTTCGAACATCCCCTTGTAACTTGCCTACGGTGAGAACTCCGCCGGTTTGACAGTATTGACTCTTCTTGCCGGGAAAACGCGTCGATGCCAACGAGTATCAGCGAGCTTCGCTTCTCCATTGAGTGCTGTAGCTCGAACCATTACACGGCTGTGTTACTGCAAAGACGCTTTACCCGCAGGTGTGCGTTATATTCCTGGGGGAAGGATACCCTCTTTCTCTCCTGGCGGGAGAAAAAAAAGAAATCTACTGGAAGGGTTACGCACGCCCAGCTTGTCTCTGCGCAAAGTGCTGCTTACTCTGTCGGAGTTCTGTGCCGTACTTTCGAGGACGATGTGCTCCTGTCCTCCTCCCCGCCGACGACAATGACGACGACGACGACCCTTTGTCATTGGACTTCAAAGTGCAAAAGCAGTGTCGGCCTCCACCTCGTCATCGTTGCCGTCGACATCGTTGCACTTCGAGCGCCGCCGAGGGTCGCGCCAAGGGTGCCGTGTACATACGTGCCACTTCGGGGCGAACCCTCTCGGCCCTCGTTGTCGCTATGGAATCCAGAAGCTATTTCTGACCTTTCATCGTGTCGCGGCGGCGATGGTGCAGCGATAGGCGGATCGATGAATCGATTGAACAGTTTTTCTTTTTAATCATTAACACGATGGATTAGGTTAATGACCTTTTTTGTCTGAACGAGCCTCCGAACCCGCGATGAAGTTTCAACCCTTTGATGGTCGCTGTTAAAAATGTTTGCAGAATTAATATCCAATGTTAAGGTAACATTTATTCGGTAGACTGAGAAAAATTGTTGGATTCGAAGGTGTTGTTTGGTTGGTAGAACAAAAATGTTTGTTCATATGAGAACCGGACATAGTACTGAAAAATTCTTCAAGTTCGAAGTATAAAGTACAAAGCACAAGTACTTGAAGTATGAAGTCTTTTTCCAGTCCTTTCCGGAATTGGGTTCGTAGCTGTAAGCGTCATCTAAACTTAAAAAAAAGGTGCGAAGTAATTCGCACATGGTTTTCTCATTGTTAAATATCGCTAACTGATATGTTCGTAGCTCGTCGTTTTAAGGCTATTTTTAATATATTCTTCACTTTCTAAAAATAAAAAAATCCATAATCCATCCGCAAAAAGATCTCTTCTCGCCCTTTCACTCGTTGTTTCAAAATAAAATTTGTTTAAAATAAATTCTCGTTCAAACTGTACTTATTGAAAAGTTTAGACAGATAATCATTTATTAATAGAAACAGGATGTCATGCTACTCATTAAATATCCGTAATTCACATTATGGATATTTGATGAGTAGCTTTGAACGTATGTCACCGCGACTTTTGGTTAATCCACTTTTTTTTTCTTATTTCAGTTTATATCCAACATTTCCGAAAACATCGATTCTATATACATTGCGTTCATTTTATCTGCTAATTTTTTTTACATTCTTGGAGAAAAAAAATTTCGGATTTGAAGGTCCATTTGAAAGCGATAATTATAAAAATTATAGTTGAATTGGGAGTAAGTTTTCGCCGACTTCAGACAAGCATAGCTTCAAATTGCGCATTGATAATCCTCGCTCCTTGCGACGAGCAGTCGAGGTGTTTTATTTCTGAAAATCCGATCACGAGCCGCTGAACTTCGTCATGAAGGGTTGCGCGAATTCGAGAAAGAGTATGAAACCCCAGCCGCGCGGAGCCTCTTTGTCATTAAGACTTCAAAGTGCAGCAAGACGAAAGCTCGGCCCATTCGCACTTGTGCCTTTGAGACCCCGAAAGCCGTTCAGCCCCGAAAGCAAGAGAAGAATAGAGACCGTCAGCGGAGTAAAAAACAAAGAAGGAAGCCAGCTGTGCAATACGAAAGACGTAATCCTCGGAAAGTCGTGCAACGATGTTCTCGAGAGGAAAACTCGTCTACAGGTAGTGTGTACTCCGGCGTCGTCTTCGTCAGAGACAAAGTAATAGCTACCCTAAAAATCCCATGAGAAATGCCATCTTTTTTTTCTAACGAGCATCCGCGAATCATATTGGTTCCGGTTTTTTTTATGTACGACTCGCGTTTATTTTGCGATCAGCGAAATATGATCCATATTCCTGGTTAAATGAATTTTTTTTTCTCGCCATTATTCTCGAGAGAAAGAAGGGATCGAGACGAGAGAATTTCAAATGACGAGACGAGAGTGAAAAAAATCCGGCGGTAATGATGAGAATGCACAGGCGGACGATGACGTTCCCGATGGCTTCGACTGCGAATCGCGAATCGATTATTGCACCGGAGATAAAAAAAGCGTTCTCGAAATATACGCGGTATGCGAAGTTCAGGCCACGTGTGTGCGTCGGAGTGCGCATGTAGAGAGAGACGATAGAAAATCGGAGAGTCCTGAATGGATCGGAGAGTTTGCCGATATCGGACCGTTCATTGTTTCGCGGTAATTCAGAATTATGTACCGGAACGGACAGCAGATGTCTTCTGCTCAGCAGTTTCAGCCTCCATTGTCTCCAAGTAAACCGAAGTTGAAGGCATGGAGGGGAATAAAAAGTCATCTCATCGCTCCACGGTTGCCACGGACCTGCACTGTCAAAATAAATTGGAAATTTAATATACTGGGAATTGAAATTTGCTTAAATTACTTACATTAATCGAACATTAATGCACTTTTATTGTAAAATAAAAATACGAGATATTAAAATTAGAAATCTTTTGCCTG
>JAPYZD010005878.1:0-11972 GCA_030522725.1 Ichneumoninae sp. B BG-2022a | reverse complement strand
CAAAACATCCTGTCAAAACATCCTGTCAAAACATCCTGTCAAAACATCCTGTCAAAACATCCTGTCAAAACATCCTGTCAAAACATCCTGTCAAAACATGCTGTCAAAACATCCTGTCAAAACATCCTGTCAAAACATCCTGTCAAAACACCCTGTCAAAACATCCTGTCAAAACATCCTGTCAAAACATCCTGTCAAAACATCCTGTCAGAACGTCCTGTCAGAACATCCTGTCAGAACATCCAGCAAAACTGGAGTCTTGCTAAATGTCTGCCATTATGCTGGAAGCGTATTTCCCGGTCGGAGGGAGGAAAATAGAGCGAATGCAACAAGTAGCGAAGAATCGTGGACGAGCCGCGTTATCCGAGATTCCGGCTGTTGGGCTATCCAGCGGAGCGCGAGCTGATGTCGATGGCGGTACTTCTTCCTGTGTTACTTTGGTCCACGATAGCCCGTTCAGAGCGTCGTTCCTTCGCCGTTCGGCGACGGCCAATTTATTATCGAATTTACGACCGCGCCAACGAGACGGCCGGTGTAACTCGGCGCATGGTTGCGCAGCTACGAAAACCGTCTCATCGCGGAGACGCGTTAGGTATTACGGTACGCGATCGCCCGGCGAATCTCCCCGAGCGGCGAGGCAACACGCGCGAGAAGATTTACGCGAAGGCCTCCAAAGCGCATTACCGACGTACCCGAGACGACGATGTTTTCCATCGAGGCACTCCGCCGCTTCGGAACGGCCGGGCTCGCTCAAACAATGCCATTCACCGGAGTTATTTGTCGTCTTTGTAGCACAAGGAACGCACGTAGAGAAGACGAGGAACGCGAACGAGACTGACTTTACGATCCACCCACCGCTCAGTCTTCTTCTACACCTCGTTTAACGCGCTGCGCGATATTCCTAGACACGCATATTTAGCTGGATACTGAAAGATCGTTTTCCAACTGACGGACTAATAAACTAGATTGTGCTTAGCAAAAAAAAAATGTTTAGAGAAAAATAATGCTTAGCAAAAAAAAAAATCCTTAGAAATAAGAAATTATTAAACAAAAGAAATTATGAGAAAAGGAAATTGTCATAAAATAAAGATTATTAGCAAACAAAAAATGTATGGAGTAAGAAGAGTCTCGCCGTTAGCCACGGAACTCCCGCTCTTTTCTTTTCCGTTTCCTGCACTGGGGTTACTCGGGTCGATGAGAGCCACTGGCTCTCCCGCCGGTGAACACAAATTTCTCTTCGACTTCCGTCGTCGCGTCGCGCACCGTCCCCGTCGGCCCCGTGCTCAGACAGTCGCCCGATTACGATCGACCTTCTGCAGCTCGCCGGGGCAGAGGGAACGAGACCCAGACGCGATGGTATGCAAAGTTACCGGAGAGTAACTACTGGACGAACTCGTGTACGGTAACTTAGAGCGGATACGTATAAATCGATTCCCTCTTACGGGAGCCTAAAACAAAGTTGGCCCACAACTAATTCACTCGTCGAATATTGACGAATAATAATGCCCGTACTTACCATCACCCGTTTATAATCCTTAGAAAAATAAAAGAATTAATAATCCTTTTAAAAAACAGAATTTTGAAAAATGTACTCCTTTAAAAAAAAATTAAATTAAAAAAAGATTGGTATTTCACCCAGCATTGGCCTATATATGCCACATGGGGGTATACCGTACAGCGGATAGGTATAAATCGGCCCGCGCCATGTATAGCAGTGCCGTATTGCGAGAGCCCGATAAAAAGTGAGTTGGACCGCGGAGCGACCGGGGAAACACGAGTCCAGAACGGCAGAAGGACAGGCAGAAGGGAACAGGAGCAGCGAGGCTGGAGGTAAGACGCGAAGGTGAGACCTTTATTGGTCGTGGTCACTCGGTCCCATAGGAGGGCGAACGAGCGTGCGGGAGAGAAAGAGCGAAAGAGTGGGGGAAGAGGATCATCGGGCCGCGTTTGAGGGGCCCCTCGCTGCAGGGGCGAGTGAAACGAACAAAGGGACGCGGCATCGTGGGTCCCAGGTAGGCGAAAGAGAAGCGCGCGGCGCGGGCATGGAAGGGACCAAGCGAGAGGCCGGCGGAAAGCGTGCGGCTGCGCGCGAGGAGAGACGCAGAAGGTAGAGGGTCGTGTCAAGGGACGAGTCCGAGGGGGGAGCGGGTAGCCGGGGAAAGACGAGGAAAGAATGACGACCCAGATGCGAGGCGCGCAACGCCTCGGATCCCTCGTCGAAAAATGTTCGGGCGAAGAGAAAAAAAATTCTCACCGCCAAAAATGGCCAACGCCGATTCTCGAGCCGAACGAATTCGAAATAGAAAATAAAAATATTTCAGTTATAATGATACATCTAAAATAATTCGTTTTCCCAATAGCAACATTTTTCTTTCTCGAATTTCCGTGCATCGTAAAAAATCTTGAAACTTATCTTCTTTATGTACGCAAACATTTATTCTAAGTTCGTCCGTCGACTGAAAATTCGAGTCGTATATTCGCCAAAAAAATTACCAACGCCGATACACTAAAATAATTTTACATTTGCAATAATTTTGCTCTCAATGGAAATATATTTTTACTCCGATTATTTCGGTCGTAAAAATAAAAATTCTGAAAAATGAACATTTTTTTATTCCTTATCAAAATTTAAGTTCACGACTTCCGAATTTTTACCATTACCGAACCCCCACCCCTCATCAAGTTAGCGAACGAGCCTCACGGGTGTCCCACGATGCATTGTGGGACTGGAGTCCGAACTCGTTCCTCGGGCACAAATCCATGGGAATGAAAAAGAAGCGTAAGAGGAAGAGCGCAGCCCGTACAAAGCTGAGACATCGCAGCGGTAGTACTACGCCGCGGGCGTGGGCCCAGCGCGCGGCCTGCGCGGAACCCGAGACGCGGGAGGACAACGGAGGACAAGCGAAAACACAAGTGCGAGTGGAAGTGGAGACGGAGAGACGAAACGATAGTTCAGCGAGGAGGAGAGAGGAGGACGGAGGGAGACGCGAAAGACGCCGAGAGCACGTGATGTCTGGGTTCCCGTCGTCCTTGTCCGACCGTGGTGCCCCACGCGTTTTCTCGGGCGTCGTCGCCGCCAGAGCCCGGCAGCGGCGGCGGGTAAACGCCGCTTCCCCCTCCCAGCGCCGAACGTTTCGTTTCTCGTTTGCTCCCCTCAGCGTTCCTTCTCCCCTTCCCCCTCTGGCCCGGTCGTTCTTTCTTGTTCTTCGGCTCGGGCGTCGTGCGCGAACCCAACCCATCGCCCTCGAGGAACCGACCAACCGCCAAAGCTGCCCGACTCCGGGCGAAGACAGCCGAGGGTATGCACGAAGGGAACGCGGAGAGAAAGCGAGCGGCGCGTATACTCCTCGTGCGCCCGCAAAGGCAGCAGTGGGGGAAGGGATTTGGTCTTTGCCTGGCAAGTTAGGCCCGGGTTCGATTCCCGCCCGATGGACACATTTTCTATGCGTTTTTCTGCGCTTGGAATTTTTGCGGGTTTCGACCGATCGGTGATCGTCTCAAGCCCTTCGAACGTGTCATGCATTTTCACGAAATTTTTTTATTTTTTCTTTTTCGTAAAGAAAGCTCTGTTTTTATGTTTTTATAATATTTTTTAATTTTATTAGTATATATCCTAGTTCGGAAAGTCCCGAAACAAGTTTTGTGCGATTTGGAGAATTACAGTCAAATGTAGGGCGGAATTAAAGAAAATAATACGTAATGAAAAACAAAAGTAATATTTTAATCTGCAAAGAACTGCTATGAGGACCAGGAAATTGAAATAGTCTGCTAGGAGTCAAGTATAGAGAATGTGCACGCGCGTGAACCGAGCCCCCGGAGATGGGATCGGTAGACGGCAAGAGACCGGTTTATTTTTAATACTCCTCTGTCTCTGCGTTTCGCGAGTGCGGAGGCAAATGAAAATGGGTCGAGGCGTCTGGGAAGCGAATGTGCGCCCCGGCTTGCGTACTATACGTCGAGCCTGTGCGTAAGCACTGTAAGTTCGTTCTCGTCACAGATCGCCGGTTCCTCGCCCTCGGCCAAGTACCAATACACTTTTCGGGCGGCCAATAGTTCGAGGTAAAATTCGCGATGAATAAAAATAAATCAAAATAAATAAAAAAAATTACAATAAATCAAACCTGGACCAAAGCTCTTCAGATCAATGGTCCATTAGAGACACGTTCTGAGGCTAAGTTCTAAGCTCTTCATTTCGCCATTTATTTTCACTTTCACTTCACCGTAAATATTGCCAAAAAAAACACCCGTACTACTGCACGCGTTTATTGGGTATATGTGACTACTCATGCGTGTCGCATCTTCACAATATTATTGGGAAAAAAAGAATATCCTCCTCGAACTTTTCGAATTGCGTAACGCGACGATAAAAAAATCTGCAAAAAATGTACCGGTGGGATGAGCTAATGGAGAGTAAATATCTTGGCGGGACATCGATTTAAAAAAATGTTTAGTAGGCCATGGCTTCGCGAAATTCATCATATGCCAATGGCCTTCGCTCCCGCCGGTCGCAGCGGGAAGTGAGGGGCAGGGGGGAGGGGGGAGCGCGAAGAGATCGAGGGCCAGTCACGTTCTTTCTCTCGGTCGCGCAAAGTTTCGTGCGAGAGAAGAGGAGAGGATAAATGAAGAAAGAAAGAGAGAAAATAGAGGAACGCGAGATCGCGCCAGAGAGGGGGCGAACAGGGGGAGGAGGGGGACGGGCTGGCGAAGAAAGGAGAGGGGAGGGGGAGACCGAGAGAAATGCGTGGGAACCGAACCATGTGGCTCGAAAACCGGTCCGCGAAATATTGAGTTACGAGAGAGTCTCCTGTATATAGTACGCTATTCTGCTCGGCTCCGTGCAACCAAGATTTATGTAAACGCGCGCTCGGTCCTCCGTGCCGTTATTGTCGCCCGAGAAAATTCGCTCGATGCACTTTTTGCAAGAGACGATTTATTCGCCGATTAACGCAAAAAGAAACAACAGAGTTTCGTTCTTTTTTCTACCACACACGAAAGACCATGGTATCGAATGGAATATTTACGAGTCAGAAAAGATAAATAAATAAATAAAAGTTTTACTTTTTTTTCTACCACATACGAAATGCCACGGTACCGAATGGGATTTTAACGAGTTGAGAAAAATAAATAAATAAAATTAGAAAAAAAAACTCTTCCCAAACCGAGACGAATTATTATTGTTTTCTCTTCCTCTATTGTCGCAAACGGCTCGAGCGGACGTGAAAAGCGTGCTGTATTATTAACGAGGTGTCGACAACGGCGAGGTATCCCGGCTTCTTTCGGACATTTAACACGCGCACACACACGGACTGAACACACATAAACACAATGGTGTGAAATCACGTGTGCCTAGAAGTTGTATCGATCGGGCTTGAACGGCGATGAACGGCGAGAGGAGAGTAAAAATTACAGGGTAGTTAACGAGCTCGTGCTGCGTTACTGCCAGTTCCTCGAACGCTTCGCACCCAGCACCACTGTAATTTGTAGTACGTAGCTCGCTGAGAGTTCACTTTCATAGAAGCCGCGCGCAGAGGACCGACGGTGTGTATTACCGCGCCTACGATTATAGTTTACCGAAATATGTTAACTCATCTTCAGAGCCACAAAAAATGTGGGAAAGCATTTCTCGAGAAATTATAATAAAAACAACAACAATAATAAAAAAAAAAATAATAAACACCCGACTCTTTTCGAACGCGGGAGGCTCGTCGTTGGAAGAGTTTCTTCTCCTATTATTCTATGGCGAATTAATTAATTATTTATTAAATTGTCATAATCTTCGGTCGTCATTAGCCTGGGCAGTTTTTTTTTACTTATTTATCTTTCATCGGAACGTAACTGGAAATTTCGAGCAATCGTGACTATATGGGTCAAATGGGGGTATTATCGTACACGAGAGGACACGCGCGTCCGCCAACGGTTTCGCGGGTCCTAGTATGGATATAGTAGCAGCGCGCTGGTCGACCGATCTGTGATGGTGACCGCCTGGGCGGAGGCGGGGAGCAGAGGGGGGGGGGGCTTAAGTACCTCTTATTCTTTCTCTGCCAATCTCGCTTTCCATCTCTTTCGCGCTGTCATTTTGAACACGACATCACCACGCTCTCTTCGACACACATATCCTCCCGGTGTACCTCGGGACATTTACGATTTCCTGTGGCGCGGCGATCGCGGCGATGGCGCGCGGACGGCAGCGCGTGTTGCGAATTCGACCGACGTGCCGTGAATTACGAAAGGCACGCACGCGATGGAAACATATCGTCAACGTGCCCGGACGGCCGGCGAACATAATAGTCTCTCGAATGTACATAATATAGTTCTTTCGCTGTGACTCTCTAGATAAAAAAAAAATCTTCTTAATAGTGGAAAGCTGTTTTCGTAAAAAAAAAATCGATATTTTAGTGCAAGAATAGTTGAAATAGTCTAAAAGGACGGCAAATGTGATGTTTAGCTGCCGTCCGGTGTGCGCGTGTGCGTGATGCGTTTGATGCTGGGTTTTTAAAATTGCTGTAACTCGCGAACGGTTCGAGCCAGCTAGTTGAATTTTGATAATCAGATAAAATTACCACTTCTCTTTGTTTCATATAATTTTCATGAAAATTGATTTCCTACTCGAGATTTTTACGAGATTTTTAATTCGTGAAGTTTTTGTATTATAAATAGTTTGACTCTTGCTCGGCGTTGTTATTACTATTAGTCACACGATTAATGGGAACCAGCGGCGAATATGTGTGTCATGAATTACGATGATGACTGTTCCAAAGCAAATAGTCCAACGGTTTTTTTTTTTGCACCACTTCGATCGCATACATACGTACATTTTTTTTACGCGCATTATGTGTGTAATGCGATTGATTCAAAATGGCTGCAGCTCGCGAACGACTCGAGTTAGCTACTTGAAATTTGGCAAACAAGTGAAGTTGCCACTTCTCTTTGTTCGGTACAATTTTCATGAAATTTCACATGTTCTAATTGAAATTGTACGGGATGTTAAATTCTTGAGCAGTTTTTTGCATTATAAATAGTTTGACTCTTATTATCTCCGACCACCATGCTCGACGTTGTTATTACTGTTAGTCACACGATTAATGGGGACTAGCGACGAAGATGTGTGTCACGAATTACGATGATTACTGTTCCAAAGCAAATATTCGAACGATGGTTTTTTTTTGTTTTTTTTTTTTTCTTTGCGACGGTTCGATCGCATACGTACTTGAAATTTTGCTTACACGTATTTGGTCTCACCGTTTTAACACACAAGCGATGAATCCATGTATGTTACGAAAATGATCGACGTGTATGAATGACACATGACAATCCAGCAAGAAAATTTTTGTTCCATTTATCTCTCGATCGTTCGAATCACGGACTGTGACCATGCGTACTTCGAGACGTTGTATATCGCGCATGGTACAACAGCGCAACAGTGTTATTGTACGTAAACGAGATGAAAAAAAAATGCAAGCACAGATAAGCGGAAGGGAAGAAGGCGTTACGTATGTAGATTAAAAATTAAAAAACAAAAAAATACAATCACTATCTCTGAATACTCGGAGGCCATCTATTATTAAATCTCTCTCTGCAACATTGTCGACTCGGCGGAAAGTACTTCCCTCCGGCGAGGCTACATTTTGCCGTATCTCTATTATCATATTTTTGCAATCGCAGGAAACGAAGTACAACCTCGCGTTTTTACATTACGAATATCCGGGGAATGTGCGTGACCGGGATCTTCACATAGTGTGCCGTGCATACACGCACGCATGCGCAGTATGCATCGGACGAAGAACCCGCGCGCCGCACGATATACGATAATATTTAATTGCGAGCGAAGTCGTACTTCGGGGCATCGGCTCCAAGGGTGCAGCGTAAAAAGAGCCAATTGTACGCACGTCACCTCTCTCTTAGCCAATTAAAAAAAAAATCTACACTTTCTTAAAAAAAAGAAGTTTCATTGCTGAAAACTATTTAATTTGAACATTTTTCATATTTCATGATCATCATGATAATCATCATAATTACGGTGAATTGAAAAACAATGATTGTTGAAAATTATTGAATTTGAAAATTTTCACATCTCACTTGGTACGAATTGAAAAAAAAAAATGTCGCGATTTTAATAGTAGTGAGTAATTCTCAAACCCGGCATATGCGTGCATGATAAGAGATTTTTTTTTCGTGTTGTCCGTCTCGACTTACCTTGGAGAGTTTTTCGCCCTCGTGATGTGGCAGCAGTGTCCTGAGCGACTGAAAGCCCGCATTGATACTCTGCATCCGACGCCGCTCGTTGCTGTTGGCGATCTCTCGCCGCATCCTCTTCTCCTGCTCCATGTGACTGCGCGGCGTTACTCTGCCGACGCTACCGTTGTGGTTGCCACTTAGCGTCGCGTTTCGTCTGACCAACCGGCAACTGGCAACCGTTCCTTCGCTGTCGCCGTTCACCACGTGGACGATCCCGTGTTTCGTTTCACCCCGCAGCGTACCACTGCTGCTGCCACCGCTGCTGTTGTTGTCGACCACCAGTTCCGAAACCAACAGCTCTTTGCCGTCGGGACCCTCGGCGAGGACTATACTACCGGCCACCGAATTCTCGTCGAGCGTCTCACCGCCACTGCAAAAATACGACCAAAAAAATACAATTAAAAAACTGTGTCCAATTTAATTTTTTTCATTTTTTATTTACATGACGTCCAGTAAAAAACCTGTACAAACTTTAAGAACATTCTTGATCACGAATATGACGCTCATTTTGCTCCAAACCCAATATTTTGGATTTTAATCCCAAAAATGCGATTTCACATTAGAGCAAACTGTTTTCCTTGCTATTTTTGGACGATTTTTTTTTTTAAATTAACTGCCACGTATTCCGACGTATTTTTGCGCGCTGAAAACGAATCCTCGACCTTTTTGGCCTAAAGTACAATTACAAATACGACATTAATATTAACATTTTTTTTTTTAAATATTTTAAAAATTTATTTGTAAAGCGCAACTTCATCATACTAACTAGGCTAAATATAAAGAGACAATGGAATTTTTGAGTAAAACACTTCAAAAGCAATTCAACAATTTGACCATACAATGTCGAGCGGGGTCAAAGAGTAAACGAAAAGAAGGAAAAACAACGAAAATTACTTCCGTAGCCCGAAACGTACGTCGGGAAGAGCGCATGCGCGCCCGGACTAACGGATATTTGATTTGTGGACGGATAAGCGAAGCAACCATCCTCAGCATGGAATCGGGCAACCCCGTTCTTTATTCCCGGTGAACTTGAAAGAGACCATGTCGTGTCTCGTGCACGTTCCGAGAGCCCGAGAGCTTTTAAGGGAATTACCAGTCGAGCGTGTAGACGGGGGGGGGGCGGCGGGGGGGGGGGGGGGGGGGGGGGGGGGGGGGGGGGGGGGGGGGGGGGGGGGCGAGGAGAAAGAACGGGAGGGACCGGTCAATCGTTTCGCAACTCTCTTCGACTGATCGGAGCTAGCACCTTATCGAAACATCTCCGAGGTTCGATCCGACCGGATTCTCCTTCCGTCGACCACTCCTTCCTATTATTTCCTTACAAGACGACCCCGACGGGGGAGATAACACCGCTGATCTCCGATCGAAAAATCACTTTTCTCAAGGTATGTCCTTCCTATCGCGAAATCTCGAAGAATCCTGGGCACAAATGGATATTGGCAACAATTGATTTTAGTCGAAAGGAAGGTCAACACGAAAATACCAAAAGATTGTACTGTTTCGTGATGATTATTGTGACGATTATTGTGATGATTATTGTGACGATTATTTTGACGATTATTATGATGATTATTATGATGATTATTATGATGACTATTGGGATGATTATTGCAGTTTCGGTAAAAAAAATAAGATCATGTATATAGAGCTAATTTAATTTTTTTTTATGTTTTATTTAAGGCAGAAACATGAGTGAGCAATGTATAACGCGAATCGAATATATGCTTGCGGTGTACGAGAGTGTTCGTGCTTGGCTGTTCGCGGTGACAGGAAACGACGGAATTCCAGTAGCAACCGGAGAGGATATACGTGCAATAAAACGGGTGCTGGTTCTCTCGCGCTCGCGCACCCGTCGCCAGTGAGTACGGCATGGGCAAAGCTCTCCTGTGCAACACTGCTGTTGCCACTGCTACGTACGCGAGCAGTCTCACCTCCACCTTCTTAACCGATCGTATATAGCGCGAGTATAATCAAGAGCGCAGAGCCAGCGACCGGCTGCTCGAGTGTAGTCGGATTTCGCTTGCGCAACACGGACCACGCTTTGAGTCTGCCTTTGAGTCTATCGTGGGAAGTCGCGGAACTCCGACTACTACGTACCTTTTAAAAGATTTGTTTCTTTTTTTTTTACCAAGTCCAGACGTACATATATTTTGTACTCATACGAGTACAAAAAATATAGAGGGTAAGACGGGTTATTAAATGGATGGGCTGAAAAAAGTATGGCAGGGATAATTACGGTGTACTTGATAATCCAATCATTCGCCATGTACTCAGAGACCTTCGAGGATTTCAGACAAGAAAAAGTTGGTTACTTGTTTGAGTATAAGGAAAAAGAAAAAGGTAAAGAAAAAAGAAAAATCGAACCTGCGTAACGGTATTACGATAGTGGAAAAAGAAATCTCCAGTTTCGAATATATAGAAGTAATCGGGCGCCCCTCATAATGTATAATAAAAAAACGACACCGTCGCGAAATTGACCAAAATTAATAAATTGTTCGACGACATTAAAAAAAAGAACACCCAAAACAAAATTTATTCTACCGACCTTCCGCAAATAAATCTTTGCTTGCATCAATATTAATTAATATTTGCCTGAATTAAATAAATATTTGCTCGAATCAACTACATATTAGTTTCAATCAAATAAACATTAGTTCGCATTAAATTAAACATTTGTTTGGATCAAAGACATATTTGTTTGCGGCGCACCGGTGAAGAAAATAATTTTTCCATGTCGATCGGTCGACGAAAAAACCCTCGGGTATGAACTAATTCGTAGTAATCTTTGCACGCATAAAAATTGTGACTCGGCCGTACAATAAACACCGCCCGTGTAATTGCAAGCGTGCTGTAATAAAGAGTGAGATACCGGAGCGGGACACGTCCGATTCATAAGCGGCGATAGCGAGCAATGCGCGTTCCCATTCATGAAAAGCGCTATCGGAGTGGAGCGGCGGGAAGGTGTTAGGTACACGTACGCGCGCTGCACCGCGTTCGAGAACACGAAACGGATCCGGCCGAGCCCGCTCGGCACAACCGATGCGCGATCGCGTGCATTACGCAAAATTACCCTCTGTATTATGTATTACGGAAGGAGGCGGAGGGAGGAGAGGACTAAATGCGCGTCGAGAAATTACGAGAGCGACGTGACGCCGTGGGTTCTGCGCAGGCGTGCGAACGCGCGTACGGAAACACGCGTTACAATGCGAGCGAGCTCGGCTCGTCGTAGAGAAATTCTCGGGGCCCTAAGAGTCGCGTCTCGGGCCGGGTCGATCGTAGTCACGTACGTTCGACTCGCACTAGGATTAACATTTACGCGTAGCTATTTAATTAGAAAGAAATTACTTAAACACGCACGATTGAAGGCACATACCGGAAGGGATTTTTATAACGGTACAAATTCGAAACCTTTCGGGCTTTATTTACGAAATTTCTTAGACATGCTTATCGATACTTTAAGGAGGGAGTTTCGCTGCGCGCTGACTTCGCATAAGTTCGACAACAATACGAGAAAATTACAAGTACTTCTTGATGGTGTAAAAAATGAAAAAAATCATGTATACTAAAGGTACTGAGAAGATTAATTTTGCATAATAATAATTGCAAAATGTTACTAACGAATTCATCAAAAAATTAATTGATTAACAAATTACCCGGCAACAAAATTTTTTTTTTATGAAAATGATTCGTTTATTTTTCTGAATACGTATGAATTTTTTCAGATTTTTAAGTAATCGTTG
>JAPYZD010005877.1:0-10461 GCA_030522725.1 Ichneumoninae sp. B BG-2022a | reverse complement strand
GCGGTGCCCGGCCCCCCCTTTTCCCGCCGCTACCCCCCCCCCCCCCCCCACACACACACACACGCGCGCGCGCGCACACACAGTTACACACAGTAACACACCGTACATCCAACGCTGTAAAGAAAGAATATCGAGCCGCCGTTGCGACGATGGGGAAGGAGTAATGGAAGTGGATAAGAGAGAAGGAGAGAGGAAAACGCGCGGCGTTGGTAAACGCCGCCACGCCGCGTCGTCGCGCCGTTCCTCGGCTGCCGAGAATGTCTCCGTGCGTGTGTGTGCGCGAGTCGCATGCACGTGGAGGCGAAGCGCACACACGGCCGAGCCGGCGAGTACAAGGGGGTGGTACGGGGGGTTGGAGGGTGGGGAAAAGTAGCGGGTATGGGGGTGAAAGGATGGCACGCGCCCCCAGCAGCCAAGGCCTCCTCGGGCACAGAGAGCCCACGCTGCCTCTGCACGGCCGGTCGGGCGGTCGCGCGCGGTCGGACGCTCGTTCTCGCAAGCTCAATCTCGGCGGCTCGCTCTCTTCTCTTCTCGGCGCTCCCGACTCTTCTTCTTACTCCTCTCCGTCATCATCCGGCTCGCACTTTGCTCTCGAGAGCGGCGTCAAGCGGTGCGGAAGAGCTTCCGGCTCTGCCAACGTTTATCCGACCGGGCCGACCTGGTCGATTTGCTGCTTGCGCCAAATTCTTCGAAACACCGAGTCGGGATCACTGAGGTTAATTTTTTTTTTCTCTCGGAAATCGAGAGATTGGAGAGATTATCGGTTATAAGTTGTTCGCATTGATATCGAGGATTGGAGGATAAAAAAAAATGGAACTTTGATGCCCCGAGTGCGGTCGCAGATGCGGAAGGGGTCGGTGAGGGCTTGAACGGGTTATCGGTTATAAATTTGTATTGATATTTAATAGTGGAGGATTTATAATAAATTGGAAAAAAATTGGTACTTTGCTGCCGCGAGTGCGGTCGCTCATACGGGAAGGAATCAGTGAATGGAATTATGGGATAATTACAGCTTACCGGTTCGTTATTCGTCGCGAAGTGCCGGCCGTAACCCCTGCCGGTCGGGAAAACCGGAGACTCTTCATTATCGCTCCGCTCAACTTCTACACATCGCGGGTGTGTGCTCCGCTCTGTCTGTCTCGAGGCGTGTGTGTGAGTTCTTCGCTTTAGCGGTGCACCGACGATGCGCCTCGGAAAATACGGCGCGGATTAATCAATCGTCACTCGCGACAGTGACCGAGACGACGCACGTGATTAATCGACGATTTCGGCATTGACTTTCATGGGAAGAAAATTAAAAAAAAACTATGATCACCTGAATTTAATTATCTCGAGTGCGTGACGTTATTTGAGATTGTTTAAATTTATATTTTAGAGGAACTATCGAAAGCTGCAGATTGCAATATTTTTTTAACTTAGGATTTCGGGATCGGTTGTTTTCGTGTGAAGAAAGACAACACAGCGATCAGCTGAATTTAATTACCGCAAGTGCGCAACGTTATTTTTATAATAAAAAAAAATTTATCCTATGAAAGAATTATTAAAAGCTACAGTTTATAATTTTTTTTTTCAACTTACGATTTCAGGCTCGACTGTTATCGTTTGAAAAAAAAGAAAACAACGATCAGTTGAATTTAATTAGCGCGAGTGCACAACGTTACTTTTATTATTTTTTTTTAATTTATCCTTTCAAAGAACTATTAAAAGCTGCCATTTTTAATTTTTTTAGTGCACCGCAAGTATCGCGGCGTCGTAAAAATAAATTAAATATATATTTTTTAAACGATAACCGCCGTGACTCGAGGGGTGGGACAAAAATGGAAAGAGCGAACTTCCGAGGGAGATTATAGCTCGTCCCTGTGCAGTACGTTCCGCACGTACCGAATAACCGATATCCACTGCGACACTCGAGTCACTAATACGCCTCATAAATATCTCATACAGTTCTTCCGGTTCCCGGGCTTCCCCATACGCTTTCGAGTCTCTTTCAACTACACTGCCGCCTATTTCTTCCCTTTGAGTTCCGAGGGGAATCCCCGAAGGTATTACCTCCGCAAGTGGAGCGATACTCTTGCTCTCAGCATGGCCAGCCCGGGCCTAAAGCATCCCTCGTGTATTCCGCCGAGCTCACACAACTTCCTTCTCACTTTGTTATTTTTTTTTTCTTTCTCCTTACCCTTCAATTTTTTTTATCGTCTTCTTCACCGACCAGCCTGTCTTCTGAGTTTTCGAGGAAAACTCGAGAAAACTATCGTCTTTGCATAAAAAATAAATTAAAAAAGCCGCGAACTATGGAGATTGGCGAAGTCGTGCTTCGGTGAAAAAAAATTAATATATACATATATATTTTTTTAATAAAGTTTATTAGAGCCGATACCGGTGGAAAGTTTTTCAAAGCAGATTTTCGAGCTGAGCCTACTCACCAGTCTACTTTACGATCTTTCGATCTTGAAGATAAGATTACATACAGAAAAGTAAAGCATTTGACGGGCAGCGGCAAATCAATATTTATTTTTATTAAACAATCGAACAGCCTGTTTTCCGAAGTTTCGAGAGAAAACTTGAGAAACCTATCGTCTTTGTATAAAAAATAAATTAAAAAACCCGGGAACTATGGAGATTGTCGAAGTCGTGTTTCGATGAAAAAAAATATATATACATATATATTTATTTTTTTGTTAATAAAGTTTATTAGAGCCCACTCACCCGTCGACTTTACGATCTTTCGTTCTTGAGGACAAAATTATATCCAGAAAAATAATTTACTTGACAGGCACCCGCAAATAAATATTTATTTAATTTACATAGACGTTTATTTTAATTAAGTAAATATTTATATAAATTAAATAAATATTTATTTGCGGGTTGCCCGTCGAACAAATTATTTTTCTGGGTGCAGAGAACAAGAAGAAAAATAAATGATTTTCCATAGACCGGATGGATTGGCTCGAAAGCGAAACTGAGTGAAAAGGCTAATCAGACGGTAAATTCACCGGCTTAAATTTTCACTAGCGGACCGGACGGAGACCGGATTTTGCATACTACTCCGGATCCAGATTTTCGTCCGGTGGAGGGTCCGTTTGACGAAGCTGTTCGGCGGTGCAGTCGTTCGAGCTATCGGTGAAGCCTGAACCTCGCGAATGGCTCCAAAATTATAATTATTCTCTTCAGTTAAATCGACCATGCCAAGTCTCGTTTAATCGTTCGCGCACTATGGAGGATTTTTTTTCTACAAATAATTTCCTATTTTTATTTCTAAGTATAATAAAAAAAATGTATTAAAGTGTCCGTGGAGCCTCTCAATAGTGTAGACTGCGAGCACATAGGACGGAGGCCGAGTTAGCAGAACGGTCGATCGAAGCTGACATGCAGGCTTACGTACGGAAAGCTCCGAGCAGCACGATAGTTAACCCGTTGATCATAGATTTGCGAAACGCCAGGGAAGCTTTCAGCCATCTTCGTCATCGCGGCAGAAACTTGCGCGTAATTTTATTTATTTATTTTTCAGCAACTTGTTCGTAATTTTATTTATTTACCTTTCAGCAACTTGCTCACAATTTTATTCATTTATTGTTCACCGTTTAATACATGTTTAAAGAATGTTTGTGCACTCGCCCAACCTTTTTCTTCGCGAACCGCCGCAATATTTTTTTTCTCGACAATTTTCCAATTCTTTCATCCGTTTATTTTTCGCCGCCCGAACTTCACAATTCAATTATCGATTGAGAATACGTATCGTTGAACAGCAAAGTATTACAAAATCCACAAGAAAAAAAATAAAGCCGTGTAGCTTCGCGTGTGTCGAATGAATTCTTAAGCGTACGAAACAAAATGTTAAATAATTTCTTAAGCATACAAAACTTTGTTTTTTTTTTTTTTTTATCACGTGCACTCCGCGACGAATCGCGAGCGCAAGTCGAATTAAAAACTTTACATTTAACCGACGTGGCTTTTAGCGAAAAGAAAAAAAAATGTCTTCGATAGCCTCGCGGACTTTGCCGTTCGCGTTGCGCCCCCATTGTTCGCTATATAGCAATTTTCGAGCCGTGGTAATCGCGCGGTCCGAGTCTATAGTCCTATTGGCTATATACGTCATACTTACAATGGTATTTGCCGTACCGAGAGAAGGAGCGAGGCAGAGAGTGTGTATATTGTGTAGCAGAGTTCAAGCGGTTAGAGGCGTGTCGATCGAAGTTAGCACTCGAGCTTACGTGGAAATTACGGTTAAGCCTGCAAAATTCTACGGCTGAGCGGCATTCTATATCGACGACGAGGTTTCACACACGATAGGACAATATAATACCACGCACCGTTCCGGTCTGTAGGGTAGGCGTGGGGCAAAATGGGGTCGCGGGGCAAAATGGCCCAGAACGGCGTCAGTAAGGTAGGTCTGGCGGACGGTTGCATCCCAGCAGCGGGGCTCGGTCGCGCCAAACCCGAGGGGTCTGGCCGGTCTTGTGCCGCTGCTGCGATGTAACAGCCAGCCGGACCAACCCTGTATCGGCGTCGTTGAGGCAAAATGGACACTCGGGACATAATGCGTATACGTAATTAGGACACTTCCCGATCAGCTCAGTCAAAGAGACTTTGCACATTTAATAAACTTGTCTGCAAAGGCTTAATTTTCTTTTTATTTTACAAAAAATATCTATTTAATTAAGAGACTATTTTGTAAAATGGAAAACATTTTTTTTTTTAATTGACGAAAAAATAATTGTGGGCGTTTGTGGATAAAAAAAGTGGGTAACTCTTTATTTGTGCGAAATGAATTTGGAAATGTTAGTTGCACAGACGGTGATGTCGAGATGCCCATTTTGCCCCGAAGGGCTATTTTACACCATTTAAAAAGTTAGCAGACATTTATGTAAAATGGACATTCTATTTTTAGTTAAATTAACGAGAAAATAATTGTGAACCTTCGTGGATAAGAAACGTTGGTGACTATTTAACTGCTCGGGGTGAATTCGAAAATGTTACTTGTCGTACGTTTTACCCCGAAACGCCATTTTCCTCGAACCCTCGAAATAATTCTCACGAATTTTTTTCTAATTCTTTTTACGATGTATTTCTCAGCTGTGCCGTTTTGCCCCGTTCTCCCTACCCCTACGTAATGCATCCACGGGGCTGCGTTCTGTGCGCCCAGTTCGACGTAGCTCGTCCTTGGATTACAGCTCGATGTGCGCACGTGCTAAAAAAAGTGGCCGAGCCTGCGGGGTCTCGGTCGGGACGAGGACACACGCGGTTTGTTCCCACTCGCGATTCTCCCCGTGTTACGCTCCACGTTTACAATTTACATTACACACTATTTCTCCTTTCACTCTCGGGACTGTTCCGTAATACGGTGGATGATGATCCAACAAAAGCAGCGGACGTGCAAGCCCATTCTATGGGCGGATACATTCCGAGACCATCGAAATCGACAAAAGCCCAACAGCACTCGAACAACGTTGCTTTGTCCACAAATATTTTAATATTCGTTGCTGAAAAAAAATGTATCATTTTATTTTTTATCATACATTTTTTTACACCGCGCATTCCACTGTAATTCGAGACTCGTCCAATTTTCGATTGCATTCTTATGTTTTATCTGCGCAAATAATGGCGAAAGCTATCCTGGACTTACGCGAAACTTGCATAAAATATGTCGCACAGAACGGAACGCTAAAAAGAGCTTAAAGTCCGTGTGGCTTTTTGATGAGAGATAAAAGATTTTATGACCCGAAAGTTACGTCGCTTTATCGCTGGGGAAATAAAAAATAAAAAATTTTACGCGTCGCTACCGCCGCAAATTACAGTGAAAATATGTGCCAACATTTTCTGGTTCCGTGTGCATATTTAATGCGGCCACGAGCAACCGGAAGAAGTTCCCCGCTCGCTGTGCGCTTGACTCATCGCACTGAATGAAGCGCCTCGCCTGCTCTGCGTCTCCCGCGTTCGGCTGTTGTGGATGCTCGAAAAAAAAAATCTAACCGCCAGAATTTCGATATTTATAAAATTAGATGTTCGAGAAGACGCGCGGGGCGGCGCTGTTCGCCGCGATCGGATGGTTCGGTGGTTGGGTGAAACGCGGAAATTAATCTGGGATTCGCTGGGAAGCTTCGGCGTTGCGCGCGGAGCGCGGTCCCGAAGATCCTCGAGTCCAGTGACGCGTTGCAACGATCAGTGCCATGGATTTCCCAACAACGCCGCTGATCCGTTCTTACGTATAGCGGACTCGAGAGGGATGAGAAAAAAAAATTAATCAGTTTAGTGAAATTGAAAATAAAAACTTTCGGGAATGTTTTGTGCCGGAAGCTTTTTGCGAGAAACAGCTCTCGCGCGGATTGTGATGAGATTACGGCAAAGTGGATTCTACGATTACTGTAATTGTGCTGCGCGAATGGAAGAAAAAAAACCGAGAAGTGTAAAGTCGCTCTGCGAACTATGACTGTTTGGTGAATTCGGTTCGAGGTATGGCCGCAGTAGCGGGCATTTATGGGATTTCAGACGATCGTCACAACAGGTTTACCGAACATCGGCATCATGTGTGAGTTTTAAATGCAAAAATTATGAAAAAAATAAAAATACAAATAAAGAAATTAATTTTTTGCTGCGGCGAATACTTGGCAGGTTTACCAAAAAAAAATACGGCATCATTTGTGAGTTTTTATTTAATTACATGTTAGGAAAAAAATTGTAATAAAAATTGTTTCTTCGCATTGCCAAAAATTATCGTCGAACAGGATGAACAGAATTAGGTCGTCGGTAGAAATTCAGTTACGAAGGTGGAATATCGCGAGATCCTCAAATTCTCATCTAAGTGCTCGTCAGGAATATGACTTGGATTAATCTCCTCGAGGAGAAAGATTCGTCAGAGGGCTGGGAACTCGTAATGCGATAAAAGTTGAACATTTTATATCGTTAACTTGATAGGATTTTGGGTGAAAATTAGCGGGCTGCGAAAATCAGGTAGCTCATCTTCACTGAAAAAAAAAATTCGCTTGCGGGCTGCCGAAGAAAAAAAAATGTTTGTTTCAATTGTACTTTTAATCCTTACAATTCCATAAGATATTGAAACAACAACAGCAAGACTGTCAAGGTGAGATTTTATCGTTTCAATCCGGTATGAAATTGTACGAATTCAGAGTAGAATTGAAACAATGTTTTTACTTCTTTGGCTGCCCGCAAGCAAATTTTAATTGATTCAATGATTTTTTTTTCTGTGTATCGTGAATTCGGAGAATTTGACGGTATAGAATCCCAATTTTTTTCTAATCAGCCGACGGATACCAATTTTTTAATGATCAATTCATAATCGAGACCATGTTTGAGACATAAATGGAATCGGAATTGCCGAGCGACCCGGCGAATAAATTTATTCTATAAAAATGATATAATTCTATAGAAAAAATCTGCCTACAATCTATAACATGAATATCATATGTCACGTGATTTTTCACAGAACCAGATAACCGATGGGTTTTCGGTTCTCTGTCGGCTGGAAGCAACTGTAAAATCAATACAATCTTCAAAATAGCTCATCTATCGTGAATTCGGAAAAATTTACCGTAAAAAATCGCTATTTTTGTTCTAATTTGCCGACGTTTCATTCAGCTAAAGACGCGTTAAAGTCAGAGACCAATGTTTTTATTATCAATTCATATTCCAGGCCATGTTTGAGACGTAAATGGAATCTGAATTGCCGAGTCTCCCGGCGAAGGAAAATTCCCGAGTAGATTTTCCTGGTGTTGACGCACGTCCTTATTAAATATCGCGCTGGCAGTGATTGTCTGTTATGCACTCGTGAAATAAAAAAGAACTGTCTGAACAGACAATTCTTTTTTTCATGAAAACGAGAACTCATATTCATAAAAATTTTGTCTTTATGGTATTTCTCGGACGGTCGGCAATGTTGGACTACGCGTCCTTCAGCGAGCGTACGAACGAGCGTACAAATGAAACGCGAAAAAAATGGTGTCGGACCGCAGTCGGACGAGCGCCTATTTGTTGACAATCCTTCGCTGAGAGCCTTATTAACTCTTGAGGGTGTGTTTTGTTCCTCGAGCAACGTGAAAAGTTTCACCACCATTTACCGAAATACGAAAGCATCTTTCGGCTCGTGTACCTGTCCGATGCTATTTCCGGCTTTAAGGTAGTTCTTGCGGACAGTTCGACATCACGTGAGTTTAGAGAGAATTTACAGAAAATTGGGAACATTTCTCGATGGGATAAAAATCTGAAAACAAATCAAGCCCATCGAACGTGCTGAAAAGATTGATTTTGCATTAATAATAATTCCACAATGTTATCGACAAATTAATAAAAAAAAAATTCAACAAATCCCTCGGCAACTTAACGATTTGTTTATATAAAAACAATTTGTTAATCTTTTTGAATACATATGAATCTGTTCAGAATTTTGTGTATTTTTTCTAAATTACGTTTTTTTATTAACGAAAAACGCAATTTTCAGAAATTACACCAAATTCTGAAAACATTCATACGTATTCAGAAAAATTGACAAATCGTTTTCATAAAAAAACGTTAGGTTACCGGGAGATTTGTCAGGTTTTTTCATTAATTTGTTAATAACATTTTGGAATTATGCCAAATCAATCTTTTCAGCACCTTCCATATGGTTGATTTTTTTCAGATTTCAAGATAGTCACGCTAAACTAGCTATACCATTCATACAATCTTAAATGCGCCGGAACGAGATAGAAAAAAAATATATAAAAAGATTAATATTTTTTAATAAAAGTGGAAAATATCTGGTTAAAGTTTTGACCTCTACATAGAGCAATTTTGTAAATGAAAATACTTTTATCCAAGTGCTGGAAAATTCGATAATTTTTTAGGTGCTTAATTATTATTTTTATTATTGTTATTTAATTTTTTTTAAACAAAAATCGTTTATGAACGATTACATGCAGACATGTAGTTGTTTCGATTTAATCTTGTTCCACAACGCATACGCGTTACTATCGGCAGATCAATCGAACGGCTGAGTAATTCAAATTAGTTGTCAACACGTACATTAGCGAGGCCGTCGTCTAGTCGCGAGCATTTTACAACCGAGTGCCTGGTTATTTATTTATAAAGCGGACAGACTCGTAGCGACGAGTCGTGCATTAACACGTGTGTCCCTGGACAGATTTGCCAAATCCGGCGTGAAAAAGTTCGCTGGAACAATTGATTATTTTACCGTGCTTATTTTACTGCGCTCCGTCAGGCCATCGTTCCACGAGTACTCGGCCAGCCAAATTAGATAGATAGATAGAAGTGTTTATTTCGTGTTCTGAGGCCGCAGCCCCCTAAGAACACCGTGCCGATACAAACTCCACACGTGACCAAAAGAAACTCCACACGTGACCAAAAGAAATACAAACGAAATGCACTACAAGATAAGATACTACAAAATAAAACAAAAATATAATATAATAATAATAAAATATACTTATATAATATAGAATAGAATAGCGGGAAATTATTTCCCGCAATATGCAAATCTTTCGGATAAACCGAACAACATGTGCACGAGAGGTCAATCTAACTCGTTTTCGAATTCGTTTTGCTGACATTTTCCACACTTTAACTGAAAATTTTTGTTTTCCTGCATCTTAAAAGTTTTTTGTACCTTTGACAAACTTTTCGTGTCTACAAAAATGCAATATTTTTCTCCTGTTCATTTTGGAATTGTTTTAACAAGAAAAAATTGAAAAATGAACAAAAAAAACTTGTGCGTGTTTGTGGGTAAGAAATATTCGTTAAATATACAAAACCTTTTACCCGAATTATGTGAATAGAGGGAAAAATATTCACAAAGACTCGCAGAAAACTCGTGAAAAAAAAATCTAGACTGCGCCATCTTTATTCAAATTTGTATATTTATATGTAATTGCCTCATACAATTTTCATATAAAATCGGGTGGGTAAAAAAAGAAAAGAAAAAAAAATACACTTCACCTTTTCCTCCTCGCTCGAGGAGTGTCCGCGATATATAGATATTTCAGGGTGTAAACGAGTCGATATCTCCGTACATTTTTTTTTTCGAAGTTGCGAATTTACGATCGAAGCAAAAAATCTATTCCGGCAAGGACAATGAATTCAGTTATCGCGAAATACGCCCTGTATGGAGCAAGAGTGGTGAAAATGACCCACCCCGATTGGCACGTGCAAATTCAGCGATACGTGGACCGGGCGTATTCACCACTTTAGGAGATCTCTGAGAGAATGGGGTAAAACGGAACAGTGGGGGGCAAAATTTAATTCTCCAATAATTTGCGAATACGCCATTTTGTCCCAATTACCAGCACCGCCACCATACAAACGTTATTGAAAAATTGCATTTTGCCCCGTCATCCCATTTCGCCCCACTGTCCAATTTAGCCCCGCTCTCCCCTATATATAATCCTCGATGACACCATTAGATGCTCCGTAACAGGGACTCTTCTCTTTTTTTTCTCGTACGGATCAGTCCAG
>JAPYZD010005873.1:0-10590 GCA_030522725.1 Ichneumoninae sp. B BG-2022a | reverse complement strand
AAAACGCCGTGCCGTCACAATATCGTCACATGCGGACATACATGTCTGCATTGTGCCATTATGGCGGGCCGAATGTTACGGCACGATTTTCTTACTGGGCAGCTCTATAAAGTTAGCCATACAACTTTAATTAAAAAATTTGCAATTAATACAATTCGATTGGTGGTTGTTTGGTTGTGATTGGTAGCCTAATTAAAAGATTTGGTGGTCAATCGTTTAATTACAATAAATAAAAAAAGAAATCAGGCCCAAAGTTAGCCATAATTATTTTTTTTTCTTAAAATTACTCGGGTAGATACCCGAGTATGATTTCCATGATGATTTCTGAACGCAGCCCTGGGGCCTTATTACAAGAAATGAGTCGGCGATGATGGAGTGATACACTGATGAAAGCGCCAACGGCGATAATGAAAAGTTCATCGATATCAAAAGTGAAACGAATCTCATATGATAAGTGATAGAGTTTGAGCGGGCAAGCAATCTGAAACAATCATTCTGATAACCTTTTCGTTATCGTTTATACCGTTTATATCGAGGTTCTCAGAATGATTGCTTCAGATTGCTTGCCCGCTAAAATTCTATCACCTATCATATGAGGTTCGTTTCATATGAATAAACATTTCACTAAAGCCCCTAATTATTTATCTTCGCTGTCGATTAAGGTGAAGTGAAAGTCACTTGACGGAGCCGTGAGTGTGAGAAGGCTAGTTGCAATTGTCAAATTAACTTATTCAATGGTGGTCATTTTTTTTTTAGAAAAATATGAATTCGGGCCGGATGAGAAATTACCGTGTGTATCAGGCTCGAATTTGCTTTTTCCTAAAAAAAATGAGCATCCTTGAGAAAAGTTCATTACAGTTTTCATTACCAACCGCGATATTTCACTTCCCTTAAGGCCATGTGAAAGATGTACCACGTCACATATTAGTGCGCGAGAGATAGATGCATTTTTCGAATCAATACCAGTTAAAACCGCTTGACGTTTCGGATAAAACGGAAGCATCATCGGACGCGGTATTTAATTGTAGATCCGCTAACGCTTTGCTTTTTCCCGAAAAGTCTACGGTCTCTGAATCGCGTTCATTACAGATTTTGGTTACCGACTGAGTCGTTTCACATGTCCTTAAGGGCATGTGGCACAGACTCAGTCGGTAACAAATCGTCTTCTCTATTATATATTGCCTACAAAAACCTAATTTGATTTTGGTCGAAGAATCAACCATCACGGAGAAAATAGGGAAAGCGATTTGTTACCATCGGAGCATTGTTACGAGTGTGTCACATCCCCTTAACAAGTCACTGATAACAGAAACGAATCGTCGGTCCGACAACCGCGTTTATTTATCATTTTCTCTTCCTCCACAGCCATTTCTCGCGTCTCTCAGCAACAGCGCCAAAAACCATTGTTTTTCGCATCGCACGGACGTCGGATCTGTCGATTCGACCTAATTAGGTCGAATCGACAGATCCAACGTCCGTGCGATGCGAAAAACAATAGTTTAAGCAGTATCGAGGCGGCTAGTCGGCCGATCGATCTAATTATTGTCTTCACTGTTTCGATCCAACAAATCACTGATAACAAATCGAATCGTCGGTCAAATAACCGCGGTTATTTATCATTTTCTTCGTGTTCCGACCGCAATTTATCTCTCAGCAGTGGCGCCAAAAACCATTGTTCTCCGTATCCGTCCGCCTTCGACGGTCGTGTCTTGGCGCCAAAACTCCGTTCGTCGAGGCTCTCCCGGATTATTATCAAAAAAACACTTTCCAATGAGTCGAGAACAGTTTAGTTCGCAGGCAAGTTAATTTAACGCTCCGAGGAGAGCCATTCGAGGGTCGGTGAAACGTCGCAGTAATGAAGGATCTCAAACATTATTTCACGGAAAACGTTAAAGGCTGCGAGGCGGGCAGCAACGGTGATACGAGGGAGGTTACGCGGGGGCTCGTCGCTGTCGAGGCGAGCGCGGACGGCGGGACGGAGATTCCTGAGGCGACGACGAGGCGCAAACGTGGCCGGGTGAAGATAAAGATATCGCAGACGAACGCGGACGGAAGAGTGTGCGACATCGTCGAGAGCAAGAACGATTCGATCGACAAGACACCGAGTCCGTTCACCGCTGGCTGCGGTCGCGATGTCGGAAACGACGAATCGACGAAGCACGATACGCCGAGGAGGTCGAGTTCGCTGCCGCGAAAAACCGTCAAGGACGCCCTGGTCAAAGCCGCGTTCCGAGGAAGATCCTCGCTGCGCTCGCCGAACGAGGCACGAAATTCCGGCGACGAAAACGACAATTCGATCGCGAACTCCGAGAAAAAAAATGGTGGCTCTCCGGCGAGCGTCGACGGGAGGAACGTCCCGGTCGAAAGCGCGGCCGGAACGCGCGCGGATATCTCCGCGGTCGAGAGGGAAGAATCCAATGCCTTCCAGGTTCTCACGACCAGAAAGAAACCCGTCCAGTACGTCGCGCCGACTCCGCTGAGTCCCGAGGACGAAGAGCTGGCGGCGAAGGTCGCGCGCGAGAGCAAAATCAAAGTCAAGCAGAACAGAGAAAAGCTGGTCGCTCTGGCGGACAAGAAAGGATACAGCAAGCGAAAGCTGGGAGAAATGGAGGAGGCGGAGAAGATCGAGAGGCGACTCGAGAAAAGGGCGAGGGTCTTCAGGATCGACGGTAAGAAGGAGGAGGATGAGGAGAGGTCGCCGTCGTCTGGGAGAATCGTCATGCCCGGAAGCTTGCACAACTATTTTAGGTGATTGTACATTTTGGATGTTTGAAAAAAAAAATAACTTTTTTTTTCTATTTATTTTGTATTATTACAGTAAGGCGACGCCTGAGCAAAAAGAAAAAGAACTAACGGCTGTGTCCACTTTAGTTGTGAAGGCGGAGGTGCACACGCACGATTTCATTAAGGAGGGAATGGCGAGGGGAACGGCGGAGGAAAAGTCAGCAGCCAAGACACCAAAAGCTGATGCTAGAGAGGCGATGGATATGATCAATGATATTCAAATACTGGAGAGCGAGAATCTTGGCTCGTTGGCTGCCAACGCTGAGGAAGGAAAACTGCCCAACCGGGGTCGGAAGAGAAAACCTAGATGGTCTCTGCGCATTAATCTGCAGTGCAAGGACCAGGACGAAGGAGCAGGTAACTTTTTACAAACTAGAAACAGATTATTTGTTGAATTATTTTAAAACTGTTCCATAAGCTCAATCATCATTCACGTTGTTATTTTGGAGCTCACGTTTCCTTTTGTGGTTCCTTTAAGAAAATTTGCAATTGATTTCTCGGTAATTGCAAGACGTACCTTAAATGATGTAAAAATATCAGAACACAGATTATTTGTGGAATGATTATGGATTATGGAACTTCTCAGTAAGTTGCCCAGTCCTGATTTACGTTCTAATTTTGGAGCGCGCGTTTTTTTTCATTCAGAAAAATTCCGATTGAATTCTCGGTAATTGAAAGACGTACTTCAAATTATGTAAAAAGAACACAGATTATTTGTAGAATTATTGTGGAACTTCTGAGTAAGGTGCCTAGTCATGATTCACCTTGTAATTTTCGAGCACGCGTTGATTCTTTTTACTTTCCTTAAGAAAAATTGCGATTGAATTCTTGGTAATTGAAAGACGTACCTCAAATGATGTAAAAAGCACGCTGGAGTCTCCTGGACTTTCACAGTTCGGTAGATGGCAATGTCAGTTTAACACTTTGATCGCTGATAAATACCCAGAACACCATTAAAAAAAAAACTTTCAATTGTTCTATCATTTATCTGGCTTCGAATTAATCGCGTTGCAGATCCAATCGTCCAAACCGAGGATAAAGTCGCGCCGGGAAGGAGGGACTCAAGGCCGCGTAGGAGCAAAGTCAAGTTGACGAATTACGAGAACGAAGGCAGCGAGTCCGACCCCTCGAATGTTAAAATCACTAAAAAAAGAAAATCGGCGTCGACCGCACAGAAGAATAAAACGCTTGAGTCGAAAGCGGATGCGGAGCCTCTCGACTCGTACGATGATAGTTTGCCAATAATCGTCGATGTCGTGCTGTCGAATAAAACAGTGGCTGCCCAAATCGAAGAACCCGAAATAATCGTGCTTAACGAGACGAAAAGGCAGACGAGCGGAAAACTCGCTCCTCTCTTCGTTAAAAAACAAAAACCGGATCCTGCGGTCTTGGAGGCCCGTCGTTTATTCTTGCAATGCGTTCCGGCGGAAAATGGCAATCAACGGACGGAGCGCAGAGTTCCGATCGTCGGAATGCCCTTCTTGCCGTTCCCGACGATAAGTCATGTGGCTCAACACTCCGACGGACCGAACATTGAACCTTCGCCCTTAGAATGTAAATTTCCCCGACGAGAAACATGCTCGTTCACGCCGTCGTACAATTTAAATGAATTCAGGTCTGTGATCAGTCTCGACGATGAGACGAAAAAAAAATCGCAAGATCGGCCGGAAATGACGAAAGGAAATTTGGAAGAGGTGCTCGGCGAGATAGAGAGCCGTTGTTCGGACGCTCGAGAAATATGGAAGAGGATTTCGACGACGATCAAGGGCGGCGAGAGGCGGAAGTCGCCGAAGAGAAGGAGCAAAAAGCGAAAGTCGAGCGAAAAAAAGAGTGAGAATATTTTGGCGGAGGAAAAAATTGATCACGACGGAATTTGGACTGACAAGTATCGGCCGATGAGCAGCCGTGAGATCGTGGGAAACGAGGAGGCGGCGAAGAAATTGCACGCTTGGCTGAACGGCTGGAAGACACCTCTGAGAGGAGAGGATAACAGCAGCGGCGACGAATTTTACTCGTCGGACTGCAGTTACGCTAGCGACAGCAATCAAGTGGCTGTATTGCTCGGACCGCACGGTAGCGGAAAAACTGCGAGCGTGTACGCGATCGCGAACGAACTGGGTTACAGGTTCGTTGCAAACTTTTATCTGCGCGTAAAGTGTGCTCGTGTCGCTTTGTCATTCGTATTATCAGTAACGTGCATTTGTTTAGTTTTTCTTTCGATAAAGCGATGTCGGAAGCTTTACGGTTGTGACGTTATGGTCACTGTTCGGTATTTCATTATATTCAGATGTAAAAAGCGCCAAGGACAAGGTCTTTTAAGAATGCATCACATATGCACTCCCAGCCAAAAGATAGATTCAGTGACATTTTGACGACTACCGAATGGTGTATATATATTTTTTTTAAATCAACAGTATTAAAGGTGCTAAGAATATTAATTTTGCATAATAATAATGTCAAAAAGTTATTAACACATTGATAAAAAGAAATTCAACAAATTATCACTAAACCTTTATTTTGTCTTCTCAAATGAATTCGTTGATTTTATAGAAACCACATTAATTTTTTCAGAATTTTCATACGTTTTTGAAATTTGTTTAACGCCATAACTACAGAACTGTTGGCGCAATATTCTCGAAACTTTTGTGTGAACTGTGGAATCGTGGTAAATAAAATTATCAGAAATTCATGCTTCTACATCGATTTTCCGAATTTTCGAAAGCAAATGTTAAATATTAGAAAATTCAGAAAAAAATCATATTGCGTTCTAGAAAATCAAGGAATTCATTTCAAATGAGAAAATAGTTATTTGTATAGCAAGGGCTTAGAAAGGAAGTTATTGACGAGTGTGAAAATGCCGCACGAGCTAAATGCGAGTGGGGTATTCGCACCAGTCAGAACTCCCTTTTCTACGCCCATGCCTTTCACATAATTTTTCTTAAGTAGGAAAACGAAAATGCCGCTTTTCGATTGTAGGAAGTGTGCACAGAAAGGTACTTTTCCGCACTAGTGCGGGAAATAATCCCAAATTGGGGGTGTACGCATGCGCAGTATTTTTCCCGCACGCGATGCCACAAAGTGCCTTTCTGCACACACTTCACAGGAATGGAAAGCGTGATTTTACGCGCATGCGTTGGGACAAAGGTTTTCTTTTTTTTACAATTTATTTTTTAAATAATTTTTTAATTACTATTTGGCATTAATATTATGCAAAATAAAAGGTTTTGATATGATTAATACGGATGATTTTTTTCGGATTTTTGGCGTATCGCGAAATACTGAAATTCTGATCGTGTTAAACCCCAATAAGGGGCTTCCAATTTATTAATACAAATATGCGACTAATTTCTTTTACTCACTTTTTTTTATCAGTGTTCTAGAGGTAAACGCATCGAGTAAAAGAGCCGGAAAGAAGCTATTGAAGGAACTGGAAGAAGCGACAAAGTCCCACAGAATAAAAAAATCCGAAGGAATATCTCTTCTACCAACACCGAAGCAGAAGAAGACGACACCTCAGAATTCACTCATTCTCGTGGAGGATGTTGACTTGATATTCGAGGAGGACGAGGGTTTTATCACTGCTACGTGTCAACTGGCCTCGAACACGAAACGTCCTATTGTTATGACCGGCAGGGATACGTGCTTGCACTTGAACAGAATGGCGCCACAGCAATTGAGAATTTATTACCAGGCGACTGAGGGTTCTCGTGTATCGGCTCTTCTCGAATTAATCACGCTCGCGGAGTCTGGCTATCGGCTACCGCAACCCTGTCTAGACGTGAGTATGCGGTTCTATTGAAATCATTCGGATTCAAATTAAACAATCGCTTTTAAAGAGTATTATCATGGTGGCCGCGGTCAGGGAATCCGGGAAATGTCAGGGAATTTCAAAATTGGTCAGGGAAGACGTAAATTGCCGCCGAACCTTTTATAAATAAATAAGAAGTACATAGAAGGGAGCCTTAAAAAAAAGAGGAACATTTTGATAAAAAGAAAATGTTAATATAATAATTAGGAATTGTCATTTACGTTATTATTTTTTTTAATTATAAGTCGTTAGAAGTTTGGTCAGGTAAAATTTTTAATTGGTGAGTGAAAAGTCAGGGAAAAGTCAGGGAATTTTTTTCCGGCGAAAAAACGGCCACGATGATTATACAATTCGTTAATTATTAATTTACTGATGACGAACGGAATTTGATTAATCAATTAACAATAGATAATATTAATCCTCTGCTAACTAATCTGTTTACGTTGCTGATATTTAATTCGTTTTCCAGAAATTTCTTAATTTTCACTATCCAAGTTTGTCACGTAGTGAAGACCGATCAAATTATTAATTAGCCTTGAGTATTCTAACATGGTGGCCAGCAGTCCTTGAAACCCTTGAACTCTTGGAACTGTCCTGGAATTTTGCCCAATGTCCTTGAGTTTTTAAGTTCCCCGCAAATTTGAGTTTCTTTTGTTTCAAAATGTTTCAAAATGTGTATTACTAGCGACCATCCTAAAAAAATGTGTTTCAAGTTCGCTGTGATACATGTATACATTCGTGCATAGTGAGTTGTTATTTTCTCTGAACCGATGTCGGCGTGAAGGAAAACGGTTACCGAACTAAATGTTAGTTCATACGTCGCACGCGATATACATATTTTCAGTTTTATAAATATCCCAACACAACCTGGTAATGTCCTGGAAATTGTCCTTGAGTGCTCTCAAATTTCGTATGGACTTTTTACTGGACACCATGTCTAAGTCCCCCTAAGAGTTTTCCCTGCCAGGCACCGATGACTACTATCGTATTATACTATTCGGGCACTATTCTGGGGCTCGCGGTGAGTTGTACGTAATAATGCCGTGCACAACAAGCACTAGAGGCGGATGCAAAAAAAAACTCACTTTTCGGCCAAAAGTGACGTTGCAACGGAAATACATTATTCATGGTGGCCGTTTTTTCCCCGCAAAAAATTCCCTGACTTTTCACTGACCAATTAAAAATTTTCCCTAGCCAAACTTCTAACGACTTCTAATAAAAGAAATTAATGATGCAAATGAAAATGCCTAATTATTGTATTAACGTTTAATTCTATTTATTTATTTTTTTTTCGAAATGTTCAATTTTTTTAAGGCTCCCTGTTATGTATTTCTTATTTATTTATACAAAATTCGGCGACAATTAAATTTTTCCCTGACCAATTTTGAAATTCCCTGACTTTTCCCGGTTTTCCCTGACCGCAGCCACCATGTTATTCCAGTTTGAAAATCTCATTTTTCGACCGGAGAAACCATCATCCCGGAAGTGACGTGTTTTGGGTATGATGTCACTTCCGGTTGAAAAATGACATTTTCAATCCAGAAGTGATGTATGTCTGGCAAATCTCCGGAAATAAAAAATGCTGGTATCTGAATCTCATAGTCCACGACAACCTGCCAGTAATTAATAATTTGTCGATAATAAACGGAAGGATAACCATACCTTTGTTTTTTATGTTACAGCGTCTCTTGCAGAGCGGAGATTTGCGCAAAGCTCTCCTCCAACTTCAATACCTTTTACTCTCGGGACAGCCGAGAGCTTCCGAAGTCACCACAAATTGTCATCGATTCCTCTGGCAGGACATGCGACGCTCTCTCTACAAGCCAGCCATCAGAGCTACGAAGAAAAAACCATCGAAGAAGAACCTTGTCAGCAGCGAAAAACCTTCCTTGAATCCGAAGGACAAATCGGTTGTGACGGGGTTGGCGAACGATCTGGAAACTTTGTCCTTTCTCACGACTTTGATCGAGGTCGATGATCCCGCGCTCGACGTGATGTCCCTCAAATTCGAGCCTAGCGTGTCGCTGGTCGAAAATACTCACAGCTATTCGGATGTGAGCAATACTAGCGCAGAAATAGCGAAGTGGCTGAGGGAACGAACGATGGGCGACAAAGGCTCGAACGATCCCGGTGAAAACGATTTACAAATCGTGCGGCAGCTATCGTTGAAAAAAGAACTCAACGCGGGCGTGAATCTCGCACTGTCCCAGATATCGCCTCTCAATCTCGACGGTCGAATCATGACGCTGGATTATCTTCCGTCGCTTCGCGCTATATGCAGAGCCGAAGATCTAAGAATCTCGACGAACAACAAACGCGGCAATAGATTCTTTCATTACTTGCAAAATCTCCGACTACCCTCAACATCGACGAGACCAAACATTCTTGCAGCTGCGTGCAAGATGATGAGAGACAAAAATTCGGAGAGTTAACACGCACGTTATCGATATATCGAACTTAGAATCATTTTTATTTTTTTTTAGTTGTAGAAAAGAAAACGGACTGAAGTTTAATTTACGGGAGACATCGAATTGCTAATAGTGTTAAAGTTTTCGTGATAAAATCTTGTTAGCATATAAGAATTTTATTTTATACATATTGAATTAGAATTTCATTATTATTATTATTTTAATGGCTTTGCGATGTGATTTTACGCATGCGTGTACGCGCCAGCCGCTAGAACGAGCATGGGGAATCGCGTTGTGCTCGATCGTTTTAGATCTCTTTTAGGATCTATGGTAATTTTTTATTGCGTTGCACGTAATCGAGCAGTCTCGTCCTCTGCATTTATACAGGTATTTTTTTTTGTAATATTGCTTCACCAGTCAACGATACGATGATAAAGATATGTGCCTTTGTATTTCCGTAACGAAAGATCATTAAATACTATTTATTCCGTAACGGATTAATAAATTAATTGAATCAATTGAACTTGGGTACACATGAATTATTACACACTTTGTCAACGAATGATCATTACAAATGATTTATTCCCCATCTCACGTTCCCACACAGTACAAATTGCAAATGTTACAATGTCACAAGAACGTTCATTCAAATCTTTATGTGATGAAGCTTACGGTTGAGCTCCTCGAACTTCAGGATCTTGCGAATGAAGAAATCGCCGTAACGGTGAGCGACCTTTGTGTCGGCGATGTGGACCATATCGTGATCGATGTAAAAATCCAGCTGAAACGACAAACAAAAATCAGTCACGTTTATTGCCAAAAGTATTTCAATTATTGTTCAATACAATTCATAGTAACAAAAATTCATATTAAAGGGAAGTGAAATATCGCGGGCGGTAATGAAAACTGTAATGAACTTTTTTCAAGGGTGCTAATTTTTTTGAGGAAAAAGCACATTCGAGCCGGATGCGCACGGTAATTTCACTCCCGACCCGATTTTTTTTCTAAAAAAAATGAGTACGACGTTATAAAGTTAATTTGAAAATTGCTTCTATCACTTTTGCACGCACAGCTGTTTCACTTCCCCTTAACAAAAATTCCTATTAACAAAAATTCATATTAACTAAAATTCATATTAAGTAAAATTCATATTAACTAAAATTCATATTAACTAAAATTCATATTAACTAAAATTCATATTAACTAAAATTCATATTAAGGAGGGAGTCTCGCTGCGCGCTGATTTCGCATAAGTTCGACAACAATAAGAGAAAATTACAAGTACTTCTTGATGGTGTAAACACCTGAAAAAAATTATGTATACTAAAGGTACTGAGAAGATTAATTTTGTATAACAATAATTGCAAAATGTTATTAACAAATTCATCAAAATATTAATTGGTTAACAAATTACCCGGGAACAAAACTTTTTTTTTATGAAAATGATTTGTCAATTTTTCTGAATACGTATGAATTTTTTCAGATTTTTATCTAATCGTTGATTTTTTATTTTTTTTTTATAGAACAAAAATCAACGATTAGATAAAAATCTGAAAAAATTCATACGTATTCAGAAAAATAAACGAATCA
>JAPYZD010005871.1:0-10012 GCA_030522725.1 Ichneumoninae sp. B BG-2022a | reverse complement strand
GTTCGGAGAAGAGCGAAGAGAGCACTTCTCTCTCGGAGCCGCGCATAAGCCGCATAATTGGCTACGGTTATTGTTTTTCCCTTTAGCTATGTGAGATACTCGGGGGTTGGAGCTGCCGTGCTGTCGGAGGTTTTTCCGTACCCGCGTGCGGCCGGGGGATCGATAAATTTGGACCGCTTCCGGTGGTCCAGCCCGGGTCCAGCGCGCGAACCGAAGGGACGGAGATAGAGAGGAATTTATTATGGCGACCGGGCAAATATCCAGTAACCCGAAGTAACGGAGATTACAAAAGAATCATTGGAGAAATTAAAAAAGAAAATTGCTATCCGCAATTATATGAGATAAAAAAAAAGAGGAACTCCCGCCGAGCGGATAACGGAGAGGAAAAATTTTTTCCTATTAGAAAAAATTACTTCCGGGGCGTTACCACGGCCCACTTAATTTATCCGAGCGGTCCCCGAAGGTATGAATAACCATCGCTGAGATAATTCCACTTATGAAGATTAGAAGCTGACGACTGTCCGTGGTAATAAGAATTTTTTTCCGATCTGGATCTTGCCAAAAAGGTGTGCAATAAAGATATCCGCACCCTCGGGGGGCTGGCGGGGCGGGGGGGTGGGGGGGTGGGGCGGGGGGTCGGGGGGCGGGGGGAGGTCGATAACATTTTTCCTCACTCTCGCCATTACACGGTTACGCAATTCCCGCTTAATTTGGCTGTGTTTGAGGAACAAGAAGGAAAAAAGGGAGGGTCAAAAAAATTATGCAGGGGTCCCAGAAGCGTAAAAGGGGGTTGACGACTAACGCGATACGGCTATTATTCCATTTGGAGTTAGCGCAGTGCGGAGAACAAGGTTGATGACGAGAGTGGATACATCAGTGTACTCGTGGGAAAGGCGAACGAGGTGCAGTGAGGGCTGCAGAGAAAACGGTAATACCCGCTGTGCGACGGAATGGGAAGCGAGGAGACACGAAAAAAAGAGGAGGCGGAGACACAGTGAAAGGCTAGGGAGAGAAAATGTTGACAAAAAAAAAAGCGAAAAAAATGCAGACCAGTGCAAACTCAGAGACACGGTCGACGCGGCGGTGAGAGCGTGGGTACCAAAATCGTACTCCACATCCGCTCCCTTTGTGCGCGCCGGACACGACATTGAAACGGGGGTAAAAGGGAGACGGAACTGACACCGGCTAGGAACGAACGCGGACGGGGAGAGGAGCAGCCGCGGACGTGCCTGATTGCGGGCAGTAAATTAAAGAACTCCGAATACAGGAAAAACAATGTAAATTTGTGAGATTTGCAAATTGCTGTTCATTGCTGACTCTTCGGTGTACGGTGGAGGTAGAAATCATTTTTATTTTTATGCCCATCCCGTGCCGTCGCACAATACAGGGTTGCACGCACAGCTCTGGAGGTCATTTTATGAATAACTTTTTAGACAAAAAATGTATGTCGGTCAACTCTGAGCCATTTTGGTGAACCAATAAAATTATTCGTGCCGATGGAAAATATTTCAACGACGCGACACTCTTGGTTCTGCAGATATCGAATTCGACACGAATCTTGTACGGCCCGTAATAAGAGCTTTTTTTCCCGCAGCCGTGGATGGCAAATTGGAAAATAGTTCAGCGCTACACGTAGTGTTTCTGGGGTCCGGTAGAGGGGGAGGGGGTATTGGACCATTTTTCCCAATTTTTTTTTACGGGAACCGAAAAAGGAAGTTTCATCTCGAATGGACGAGTCCGTTTTGCCGCCCCCCCTCCCCCCAAGTAGAGTAGAGTCGTTCAAAGGGGTGATTCAGGAGGGAGACTGGACTCGTACGGTGTACTATACTGAAATTTCGCACAAACGCTGACGGGGCGGCTAACACCGGCGAGACAAAACGTTCGTCCTCGTGGCTTTTGGCCCATCGAAGTTTTGTTTTATTTATCGACGAATCGTCAGTTCGACTCGGGTTTCGGGTGACGCACAATCACTGTCAACGGGACTTCTGTCCAATATCGCCGACGGGCCCAGAGAGACGAATCCGGAAAAAAAAAGTCACCAACTGTTGGACGACGGAATGAGAGAGAAAAAAAAAGAGAACCGCGATCAGCAGGTGTGAAAACAAAGGCCACGAAATGAACATACGGATTGAAGTTTTGAGGCCACGTCGTGTCTGATAGTATATTACGGTACATGCACACCACGTATTTGTTTATTTACTCCGCAGGCACATATCGCCACGTCGCTCTACCCGTCTCGTTTTTCTTTTGTTCTCCATCATAGATTGCGCTCAATGCGAATTGACGAAATATCGGGCCTCCGTCCCGTGCCGGCAAATTCGTGCCAGCCAGTTTTTTCCCCGCGACCGACACGGGTTAATAGAAAAAATAAATGAATATTCATCGCGACACACGCGGCGAGCCCGGGACGCCATGTCGAAGCCGACGAATGGTCCTGATAGCTCCCATCTAGTACCGGCTCGTGTAGACATTCGTTTTACTCAACTCCGGACTTGTAAAATCCGAACGTTGAAGACCAATTCACTGTTCCTCTTTACACTCCTCGCTAAACGTATTCGTCAAATAACACGGCAAAAAAAAAGATTTTTTTGTTTTACATTTTTTACTTAGAAGGTTCGCAATTTTTTTAGTTTTTTTTTTTTTAGTATGAACTATGTTTGGTTGGAAAAAATGTATATCGACAGTAAAGTAAATTATGAGCTTTTGTAGACTTTGTTGAACGTTCAAACCTTTTTTTTTGTCATGTGGAAAACAAAAAAGTTAAAAATTAACGACGTTCAGACTGCGCGTTATGGAACGTGTAATAACTTTTTCAAATAGTTTTCCTCGTTCATTTAATTGTTTTCACCAATATTGACCGTAATTCTAGCGCTGCCCTGAGACATTTTTTTATTAAAGTTTAGAAGTTAATCAGTAAACTATCTCAGTAAAACTGTTACCTAGAAATTTCTCAATATTCAACGTAAAAGCTCAAAAACATTTAACAGGCATGTCGTTTATGTGTTTTACGGGATGGCCTTTATGGACATCCCAATGTCATAGATTAACCCTTCACATACCGGTGTCTCGCTCAGCGAGAAACCGGAATTTGCCAGGACGCAACTTTTGACCGATTCCAGTAACAAGTTTAAAAAAAATGCCAAAAAAAATCTGAAAAAATTCACACACGTACCTTGAAGTGTTGTTTTTTTGATAACGCAGAATAAAATGTATTCCAAAGATTCGTATCGTTGTTGTGTTTAAAAGAAGGCATGGTCGTTTGTGATTGCCAAAAAGGCCCGGGACCTGAAGGCTTAAAAAAAGTGTCGCCTTCGCCGTCCCGCTATCAACCATGTGCGCACAGAGGGAATACAGTTTTTTATAAATCCAAAAACTCCAGCGCTGCGCGAGAATTTAACCATGTCCACATACACGCGATTTTTTATTTAGAATGGTGTCTATGTTCCGCATGGCTGATCGGAGTAAAACGGACCATTTTTATCGATTTTTCGCGGATCGTAAAAAAAATTTGCATCTCGAACGGCGGGGCAAGAGGGGATTATTTTGGAATCACTCGTTTGTAAAACGTATACATTCGATCGCTATATTCATTCGTATGTTTATACGCATGCAGATAGAGCGTATACGTTTTGCGAACGTGTGACTAAAAAATAACCCCTCAGGTCCGTTTTGCCCCGTTCACCCTCTGTGTGCAGTATAAACTTGCCTCGCCGAAAGAGCTTCGTACGCAAGCATTTTCCCCGCATTCCTTCCGAAGATCCGTTAAAGTTGCGTTGCAACAACCTCTGCGAATGTCCCGCTAACGCAAATGGGGAAGTTTCCGCAAGGCACAACCGGAGCATAACCGGAAATACATGGCTGGCTGAGATCATTAGCTCGTTGCGAAACGGTCCTTTCGCAAATCGCAAAAGCCTCAATCTTCCACTCGTCTCTACATTTCATGAACGTATCATACACGATTATAACTAATGACGTCAATTATCCAACGAGCACATTTCGGGTAGAATTGGTCGCAATTTTTTTTATTGGGTAAGTCGTTTGATATGGCCACGATATTTAAACAATGAAAATTGGAGGTTTGACGTTAAAAAATCTTTCAATTTTGGTTGTTACCGATCTAACTGAAGTAATTCACTTAGAACTTTCGATATTTTCGGTGAGTGATTTAATTGCAGCTCTATAAATAAATATTTGCGATAGGCCATATCACCCACACACCATGGGTGATATGGTCATAATAATAATCGTAGTCGATTAGGCCTTGAGCCTAATCTAAACATAGAGGGATCGCATAAGACATGTCTTAGTATATTTTACGTTATCTACACCGTAAAAAAAACTTTTTCGAAAAGTAATAGACGGTATTGGAAGGATTTTTACATAAACTGTTTCTGAAATTTTAAACACATGCGTGTTGCAATTTTACAGTGAATTTTTTATTTTTTATTAAAATTTTAAAAAATTGTAGGCAATGGATTTGTAATTTTACGAAAAAGTACATTAATGTTCAAACAATGTAAATAATGTAAGCAAATTTCAAGTTCCAGTATATTAAATAAATTTAGAATTTATTTGTACAGTGCACATGAACGAAAGAGAGACAATAATAACTTCCGTCAAATGTTTCTGATGCAAAAATGAAAAGAAAACAGTTTTGCTGGCCATATAATCCAAGATTGAATATATTATAATTTTCGGTGCAATTATATTGTATCCACGTATACTAAAATCTGTGCCAACGCCGGCACCATGCGTTTGTTACCTGAAAAGATATTATGGGTGGCCACATCACCCTGAGACCCTAATATAAAAAATGATGGAAAATGACCCATCGCGATTGGCACGATAATCGTACCAAAATCGAGCTGGTCCATATTCACTACTTCCATCCGATTTTTATATATCGAGATAATCCGCAACTGTTGGTCGATGGAAATTTTGAGAAAATCGCCAATAAACATGATCACGACGTATCGAAATAATGAGAATTACGGTAGCCGATGTCGAGAGGCGAACAAAGCGAAAGAGGGAGCGAGGGATGAACCTCAATAACTGCGCTCCCGTGCGAACGATCAGAGCTTTCGGGCTTACACTGCGATTCATAACCAAATTTGTTCCCGTTTTTCTCTCTCACGGATCTGTATCGCACTCAGACTGACGGACTCAACTCGCATGTTTTGTAAAACTATTGTTTACACGTAAAAAATTCAGCAGTGTAAAGAAAAAAAATCCCGCTGCGTTCCCTCCGATTGAGCAGATTTTCGTTCGATGATCAAACTTGCGAAAAAATTTTACACGATAGAACTTTATTTTATCCGATCATTTCATATATTTTTATTTGTTTGGGTTTTCGATTTGTTATTTCCAATCAACCTCCAGTATGGTGATGTTCGAACGTTTTGTCGAAGCGACGAGCTAGAGCGTGACCCAATTTTGAATCGCCGTGTATAAACAGCAGCAGCAGCACCGACAGCGAAACCCCCTGGCGCGTACGCATTACCCGATATAACTTCAGAGCGTAATCGGCCAAATCAGCAGTACCCGCCTGATTTAGCAATAATCTCCTGGCATTATTATACGACCCGGTATCTATACACGTACGCATATACGGCAGTACACGCTGGCCTCGTCGGGCACGTGTAAACGAGTTAGCAATACGAGCGGTTTACACTACTATTCTCTTCTGGTCGTCGCTGGGGCCGATGCTTTTCCGCACCGCAACTGGGGGGGGGGGGCAAATATTGGCGTATCACCGAAACAGGGCGCAACGAGGGACAGGATATATGATACTGCGACGAGAGATATTCGAGAGCAAAACAAAGCCGCGATTACTATAAAATAATATGAAACACGTCCCATCGAAATTCTACAACTCCCCGGTGGATAAATAATCAAAAAAAAAAATAAAATACAAAAAATTTAATAAATTGCAAAGAGTTTCAATCAGTCTGCGGCTTATCGGGATCAATTTTTCGGGATTCGGGCTCAATGAACTTGTAATTAACGAACCAAGATACTATCCGACCGTCGTATTTGTTTGTCCATCAGAACTGTTGAAATCTATCAGTTCTGCTATTTTTATACATAATTGTAAAATTATTCGATACGTTAGGGGAGGACGGGGCAAAATGACACAACGGGGCGAAATGGAATAATGAGACAAAAAGCAATTCTCCGATAACTTTTGGATGGTGGCGATTGTGGTACGTGATCCGATACGAAAATCCGAATGTATCGTTGGGACAAAATGGGGCATCCAAAAATTGTTGGAAAATTGCGTTCTGCCCTCACTGTCCCGTTTTGCCCCGCTGTGCCATTTTGCCCCGGTCTCCCCCAGTAATTAGTGTTAAAAAAATTTTAAGCGCGACCTATGAGCTGGACCTTGCTTTGTGCAATTGCACTTTTTTTACCGTATAATCATTGCTTACATCCGGGGATATTCTTAACCGTCCGAGAATTCGTACCTTTATCATACATTGTCGACGAGAATTTTATTTCTTCGACGGATTCGACGCGAGGATAGCGAACAAAATCGTCAATCATCGTACGATTGAGACGTGAGTAGAGCATGAACGAAATCACATCGCAAATCCACTGTTGATCGTTCAATAAATAATTAAACCTTCATATGTAACATGCATACCCAAAAAAGTCCCGCTAATAATACATTAATGGATTTCACGTATTCTCGTGAATAAGCGTCAGCAAAGAATTTGAAATTTAAATACATACATGATATTGTCACGAAAATACAATATGAAGTTCGTGTTATCGATGCCGGGCACGCACCGACCGAGTTTTCACATGAACGAGTCGGCTGTCAGCGCGGGAGCCCTTCGACGTGGAAAAACGCCCGGGCCCGGATGATTTATAGCTTCAACGCCCGTCCGTCTAAACCCTTTTCATTGTGCTCTTTTTTTATACATACATATACAGCTATTTTTTTCTTCTCTTTTTGCGCGAACAAGACCGATTCATTGTGGCGATTCACGCGAACCTGTCCGAAACGCCGCGCACGATCGCTCGCGGTGTACGCCCGGTTTGATTCACAAACGCCCAGGTGCGAAGATCGCCGTTGAAATGACCTGATTGTGATTGAAGGTTTTACAGTAACGAGTAACATTGAGGCAGTAACTATAGATCTGCGTGTTCGACGTTATGTTGGGTGATTCAAAAAGTAAACAAATAAAACAAAGTTACATAAAATGTGGGGTAGAGCGGGGAAAAATGGGGCAACGGGGCAAAACGGGGTTTTTGGACAAAACGTCATTTTCCAATAATTTTGGATGCCAGAATTCGCCCTATCGGATACATCAGGCTTTTCTGCCCAGTTTTACCATCTTGTCCGATCCAAAAATGATTGAAAAATTTAGTTTTGCCTAAAAACCGTTTTGCCCCGTTGCCCCATTTTTCCCCGCTCTCCCCTAACCCTTCAACTACCAGAAGCTTCTTGCCGATCGCAAACAACCATGCCTTCTTTTAAGGACAAATTTTCTTTAGCGTCATCAAAGCAATAACTCTGTGAATTTTCAGATTTTTTTTTAGCGCTTTAACTTGTTATTCGAATCGTTGATTCAAATAACATTCGGTGCGTCTTCGGTCTCGTTGAACAAGGGTTAAACGATTCGATTGATTCTCCCCAAACTTAATAGGAATCATGGGACCATCATATTCCATCTGGGTCCCCGTTTTTAGCCGGGTAGCTAAAAAACCGTACACGCTGGAATGAAAAATCGCCTACAAAAATAAAACAACTGCATAGATGACAATAAAATTGTCATCTATATGGTCGTCCATCTGGGAGAAACTCTATTGTCATCGAGTACCAGTGAGGAATACAGCGAATACGCGTTGCAACGACGAGGTCAAACATCGCAATAGTAATATGAATTACGAGTGCGAGACTGAGAGAGAGTTGGTTCCGAATTGTGTAATGCATGCACTCTCGACACCGGACAATGAGACCGTGCTCGGAACATTTGCATTGTTTCGGTGGTTTGTCGGTTTCGCGGAGAGTCTAACAGTGACCGGAAGTACATCCGGGGATGAAACGCGAGTCCCTCCTGAAGTTCGAGCTCGGGGAGCCCACGCTCGGTCGGTTCGGACTATTCTCGTATAGCGGTTATAGAGAATTCGCAACACCGACGCGGAGGACGACGGCGGAGAAAGCGTCGTTCGAGAGACCGGATGCACGGACTGTACGAACCGCCCCTTTGCACCTGTGGAAATTCTCTTTAACGGCGCAGTTAAAGAAAATAAGAGAGCTCGATCTACACGCGTGCCCCGGCCGCGCGTAATGAGCTATTTTCAATCCTTTCGCAGCACCCGCCCTCGCCCCACCGAGGTAAGAGCTGCCGATCGCGAGAAATGTTTTTTTCTTTCTTTTTTCAACCAACGAAGGCGCGAGGCGTTTTTCACAACGTCTACATTTATTACTGCCGGTCGATATAGCCGAGGCCCCCCCCCCCCCCCAGCGCCCGTAAAACTTTCGAGCACTGTACCGGAAGAAAAGAAGTCCTACAGAGAGAAAGAGAGGGAGATCTGGAACGTCAAACAAACTTTCGCCGAGAAATGAAAATATATATTTTTCAATTTCCTGCCCAATTCGTGGCGGTTTTAGACGAAACGAACTTGTACGTTTATTCCGATCGAACACGATACCTGCCCCGAAATGGATTCGTCATGACAATTTCCGAATTATTGTAAAGGGCGAGTGAAACGTCGCTGGTAGAATATACGAGACATTGATTTTTTTTTTCTTCGAGACAATTGTAAAGGAAATTAGAGATACGAGTGAAATATGTTTTTCGATGTATATGTTTCGTGATGTATATGTACGTGCAGCAATTCGTTAACCCTTCAATGCCTAACTTATCAAATTTTCTTGGTTAGTAAAAAACAATTTTTTACAATATAAAAAATGTTAATACAAAAATGCTGGCTAAAATTTGACGAATAGTAATATGCATAGGGGAGAGAGGAGCAAAATGGAACGGTGACGAAAACGCAATTTTCTAATCATTTTCTAATACCTTCTTTTGCCCCATCGATACATCCGCATTTTCTGCCCCATTTTGCCTATACAAAAAGTGTTAGAAGATTGCGTTTCATCCCACTGTCCCATTTCCCCCCGCTGTTCCCTACTATAGAAAGTAATATTTTTAAGTTTAGGCGTAATAATTGAGAAAGTTAATTTTTAGGAAACTTTCGATTCGGAAATGTGTCGATCGGTTCAGAATTACTTGTTTCCATTAAGAAAGAGGTTAGAAGGGTTAACGATTATTGGCACTATTGCTAATGCCTCTTGGGGTTTTAATTTAATATCTGCCATTATTATGTTTCGCAGACTTTGGAATAACGACTGGACGACAATTGTCCGACTTCCCGTGCGCCTTTGTATTCAACAGCAGCGAGACAAGAAACGGTACCTTCGCGTCTCCAAATTACCCGGGTTTTTATCCCCGCGACACCGAGTGCCACTATTTCTTTAACGGTCAGCCGACCGAGCGAGTTCACCTGCATTTTTATTACTTCGACGTGGAGGGCGTACTGCCGTAAGTATCAAACCCAGCCCCGTTCTATATTATTACCCTCGGTGCTTGCGTTGCGCATGCACCTTCAGTAAACAGTAAACTGAAACCACAGATACTGAGCTTCATGTTGAGGGCTCGAACGCTCGTGTAAACCCGTTATTCTCTCAATTGAAACGAGGCAACAAACAATCAACCAACTCCGAGTGGTACTCTATACCAACAGGTGCACATCTTCGTTCTCCCCATTATCTCATTATCTTTTATGCTCAAATATGAGGCAAAAACAAAGTTGTAATTTATCCACTGGTAGTTCGAGCAAACCGACATCATTGTTTACTTTTTTTAAAAATTTAATTAAAAAAGAATTAAATTTCGAAAATTTAAGGAGGTTGGAGCGAGTGGTATTCATTCCGCCTAAATTCGAGAAATTCGGGCAAGAATTGCAAACACTTCCCAATGTTATAAAAATCTGAAAAAAT